>CM059451.1:28653631-28887478 GCA_030390025.1 Squalus acanthias
GGAACGACAGACCCATTAGAGACACACCTGGGAACTACAGACCCATTAAAGAGACACCTGGGAACTACAGACCCATTAGAGAGTCACACCTGGGAATGACTGTCCCATTAGAGAGTCACACCTGGGAACTACACACACTGGAGAGTCACACCTGGGAACGACAGACCCATTAGAGACACACCTGGGAACTACAGGCCCATTAGAGACACAGCTGGGAACTACAGACCCATTAGAGACACACACCTGGGAACTACAGACCCATTAAAGAGACACACCTGGGAACTACAGACCCATTCGAGGGATACACCTGGGAACTACAGACCCATTAGAGACACACCTGGGAACTACAGACCCATTAGAGACACACCTGGGAACTACAGACCCATTAGAGAGTCACACCTGGGAACTACAGTCCTATAAGAGAGTCACACCTGGGAACTACAGACACACTGGAGAGTCACACCTGGGAACTACAGACCCATTAGAGACACACCTGGGAACGACAGGCCCATTAGAGACACACCTGGGAACTACAGACCCATTAGAGACATACCTGGGAACTACAGACCCATTAGACACACACCTGGGAACTACAGACCCATTAGAGAGACACACCTGGGAACTACAGACCCATTAGAGACACACCTGGGAACTACAGACCCATTAGAGACACACCTGGGAACGACAGACCTATTAGAGACACACCTGGGAATAACAGACCCATTAGAGACACACCTGGGAACTACAAACCCATTAGAGACACACCTGGGAACTACAGACCCATTAGAGAGACACACCTGGGAACTACAGACCCATTAGAGACACACACCTCGGAACTACAGACCCATTAGAGAGACACACCTGGGAACTCCACACCCATTAGAGACACACCTGGGAACTACAGACCCATTAGAGTCACACCTGGGAACAACAGACCCATTAGAGACACACCTGGGAACTACAGGCCCATTAGAGACACACCTGGGAACGACAGACCCATTAGAGACACACCTGGGAACTACAGACCCATTAGAGAGTCACACCTGGGAACTACAGACCCATTAGAGAGACACACCTGGGAACTACAGACCCATTAGAGAGTCACACCGGGGAATTACAGACCCATTAGAGAGACACCTGGGAACTACAGACCCATCAGAGAGACACACCTGGGAACAACAGACCCATTAGCGAGGGACACCTGGGAACTACAGACCCATTCGAGAGACACACCTGAGAACTACAGACCCATTAGAGACACACACTTGGGAACGACAGACCCATGAGAGAGACACACCTGGGAACTACAGACGCATTAGAGACACACCTGGGAACTGCAGACACACCTGGGAACGACAGACCCATTAGAGAGACACACCTGGGAATTACAGACCCATTAGAGAGACACCTGGGAACTACAGACACACTGGAGAGTCACACCTGGGAACTACAGACCCATTAGAGACACACCTGGGAACTACAGGCCCATTAGAGACACACCTGGGAACAACAGACCCATTAGAGAGACACACCTGGGAACTACAGACCCATTAGAGAGTCACACCTGGGAACTACAGACACACTGGAGAGTCACACCTGGGAACTACAGACCCATCAGAGACACACCTGGGAACTACAGACCCATTAGAGAGACACCTGGGAACTACAGACCCATTAGAGACACACCTGGGAATTACAGACCTATCAGAGCGACACACCTGGGAACAACAGACCCATTAGAGCGACACACGGGAACCACAGACCCATTCGAGAGACACACCTGGGAACAACAGACCCATTAGAGAGACACACCTGGGAACAACAGACCCATTAGAGAGACACACCTGGGAACTACAGACCCATTCGAGAGACACACCTGGGAACTACAGACCCATTTGAGAAACACCTGGGAACTACAGACCCATTGGAGACACACCTGGGAACGACAGACCTATTAGAGACACACCTGCGTACGACAGACCCATGAGAGAGACACACCTGGGAACTACAGACGCATTAGAGACACACCTGGGAACTGCAGACACACCTGGGAACGACAGACCCATTAGAGAGACACACCTGGGAACTACAGACACATGAGAGAGTCACATCCGGGAACGACAGACCCATAAGAGACACACCTGGGAACGACAGACCCATCAGAGAGTCACACCTGGGAACTACAGACCCATTAGAGAGACACACCTGGGAACTACAGACCCATTAGAGAGACACACCTGGGAATTACAGACCCATTAGAGAGACACCTGGGAACTACAGACCCATCAGAGAAACACACCTGGGAATTACAGACCCATTAGAGAGACACAGCTGGGAACTAGAGACCCATTGCAGACACACCTGGGAACTACAGACCCATTGGAGACACACCTGGGAACTACAGACCCATTAGAGAGACACACCTGGGAATTACAGACCCATTAGAGAGACACCTGGGAACTACAGACCCATTAGAGAGACACACCTGGGAACTACAGACCCATTAGAGAGACACACCTGGGAACTACAGACCCATTAGAGAGACACACGTGGGAACAACAGACCCATTGGAGACACACCTGGGAACTACAGACCCATTAGAGAGACACACCTCGGAACTACAGCCCCATTAGAGTCACACCTGGGAACGACAGACCCATTAGAGTCACACCTGGGAACGACAGTCCCATTAGAGAGTCACACATGGGAACTACAGACACACTGGAGAGTCACACCTGGGAACTACAGACCCATTAGAGACACACCTGGGAACTACAGGCCCATTAGAGACACACCTGGGAACTACAGACCCATTAGAGTCACACCTGGAAACTACAGACCCATTAGACACACACCTGGAAACTACAGACCCATTAGAGAGACACACCTGGGAACAACAGACCCATTAGAGAGACACACCTGGGAACTGCAGACCCATTAGAGAGACACACCTGGGAACTACAGACCCATTTGAGAAACACCTGGGAACTACAGACCCATTGGAGAGACACACCTGGGAACTACAGACCCATTAGAGAGAGA
Source organism: Squalus acanthias (assembly GCA_030390025.1). NCBI lineage: Eukaryota > Metazoa > Chordata > Chondrichthyes > Squaliformes > Squalidae > Squalus > Squalus acanthias. The sequence continues at coordinate 28,656,674 of CM059451.1, forward strand.
CACCTGGGAACGACAGACCCATTAGAGAGACACATCTGGGAACTACAGACCCATTAGAGACACACACCTGGGAACTACAGACCCATTAGAGACACGCCTGGGAACTAAAGACCCATTAGAGAGACACACCTGGGAACTACAGACACACTGGAGAGTCACACCTGGGAACTACAGACCCATTAGAGACACACCTGGGAACTACAGACCCATTAGAGAGACACCTGGGAATTACAGACCTATTAGAGCGACACACCTGGGAACAACAGACCCATTAGAGCGACACACGGGAACCACAGACCCATTCGAGAGACACACCTGGGAACTACAGACCCATTAGAGACACACCTGGGAACTACAGACCCATTAGAGACACAGCTGGGAACTACAGACCCATTAGAGAGTCACTCCTGGGAACTCCAGAATCATTGGAGACACACCTGGGAACTGCAGACCCATTAGAGACACACCTGGGAACTACAGACCCATTAGAGTCACACCTGGGAACTACAGACCCATTAGAGAGACACACCTGGGAACTACAGACCCATTAAAGAGACACCTGGGAACTACAGACCCATTAGAGAGTCACACCTGGGAACGACTGTCCCATTAGAGAGTCACACCTGGGAACTACACACACTGGAGAGTCACACCTGGGAACTACAGACCCATTAGAGACACACCTGGGAACTACAGGCCCATTAGAGACACAGCTGGGAACTACAGACCCATTAGAGACACACACCTGGGAACTACAGACCCATTAGAGAGACACACCTGGGAACTACAGACCCATTAGAGAGACACACGTGGGAACAACAGACCCATTAGAGAGAGACACCTGGGAACTACAGACCCATTAGAGAGACACACCTGGGAACTACAGCCCCATTAGAGTCACACCTGGGAACGACAGACCCATTAGAATCACACCTGGGAACGACAGTCCCATTAGAGAGTCACACATGGGAACTACAGACACACTGGAGAGTCACACCTGGGAACTACAGACCCATTAGAGACACACCTGGGAACTACAGGCCCATTAGAGACACACCTGGGAACTACAGACCCATTCGAGTCACACCTGGAAACTACAGACCCATTAGACACACACCTGGGAACTACAGACCCATTAGAGAGACACACCTGGGAACAACAGACCCATTAGAGAGACACACCTGGGAACTACAGACCCATTAGAGAGACACACCTGGGAACTACAGACCCATTTGAGAAACACCTGGGAACTACAGACCCATTGGAGACACACCTGGGAACTGCAGACACACCTGGGAACGACAGACCCATTAGAGAGACACACCTGGGAACTACAGACACATGAGAGAGTCACATCCGGGAACGACAGACCCATAAGAGACACACCTGGGAACGACAGACCCATCAGAGAGTCACACCTGGGAACTACAGACCCATTAGAGAGACACACCTGGGAACTACAGACCCATTAGAGAGACACACCTGGGAATTACAATCCCATTAGAGAGACACCTGAGAACTACAGACCCATTAGAGAGACACACCTGGGAATTACAGACCCATTAGAGAGACACCTGGGAACTACAGACCCATTAGAGACACACCTGGGAACTACAGACCCATCAGAGAAACACACCTGGGAATTACAGACCCATTAGAGAGACACAGCTGGGAACTAGAGACCCATTAGAGAGACACACGTGGGAACAACAGACCCATTAGAGAGAGACACCTGGGAACTACAGACCTATTAGAGAGACACACTTGGGAATAACAGACCCATTAGAGACACACCTGGGAACTACAGCCCCATTAGAGTCACACCTGGGAACGACAGACCCATTAGAGTCACACCTGGGAACGACAGTCCCATTAGAGAGTCACACATGGGAACTGCAGACACACTGGAGAGTCACACCTGGGAACTACAGACCCATTAGAGACACACCTGGGAACTGCAGACACACCTGGGAACGACAGACCCATTAGAGAGACACACCTGGGAACTACAGACACATGAGAGAGTCACATCCGGGAACGACAGACCCAAAAGAGACACACCTGGGAACGACAGACCCATCAGAGAGTCACACCTGGGAACTACAGACCCATTAGAGAGACACACCTGGGAACTACAGACCCATTAGAGAGACACACCTGGGAATTACAAACCCATTAGAGAGACACCTGAGAACTACAGACCCATTAGAGAGACACACCTGGGAATTACAGACCCATTAGATAGACACCTGGGAACTACAGACCCATTAGAGACACACCTGGGAACTACAGACCCATCAGAGAAACACACCTGGGAATTACAGACCCATTAGAGAGACACAGCTGGGAACGAGAGACCCATTCGAGGGATACAACTGGGAACTACAGACCCATTAGAGACACACCTGGGAACTACAGACCCATTAGAGACACACCTGGGAACTACAGACCCATTAGAGAGACACACCTGGGAATTACAGACCCATTAGAGAGACACCTGGGAACTACAGACCCATTAGAGAGACACACCTGGGAACTACAGACCCATTAGAGAGTCACACATGGGAACTACAGACACACTGGAGAGTCACACCTGGGAACTACAGACCCATTAGAGACACACCTGGGAACTACAGGCCCATTAGAGACACACCTGGAAACTACAGACCCATTAGAGTCACACCTGGAAACTACAGACCCATTAGACACACACCTGGGAACAACAGACCCATTAGAGAGACACACCTGGGAACTACAGACCCATTAGAGAGACACACCTGGGAACTACAGACCCATTTGAGAAACACCTGGGAACTACAGACCCATTGGAGACACACCTGGGAACGACAGACCTATTAGAGACACACCTGCGTACGACAGACCCATTAGAGAGTCACACCTGGGAACTACAAACCCATTAGAGACACACCTGGGAACTACAGACCCATTAGAGAGACACACCTGGGAACTACAGACCCATTAGAGAGAGACACCTGGGAACGACAGACCCATTAGAGAGACACACCTGGGAACTACAGACCCATTAGAGAGTCACACCTGGGAACAACAGACACATTAGAGACACACACCTGGGAACTACAGACCCATTAGAGACACACCTGGGAACTAAAGACCCATTAGAGACACACCTGGGAACTACAGACCCATTAGAGAGTCACACCTGGGAACTACAGACACACTGGAGAGTCACACCTGGGAACTACAGACCCATCAGAGACACACCTGGGAACTACAGACCCATTAGAGAGACACCTGGGAACTACAGACCCATTAGAGACACACCTGGGAACTACAGACCTATTAGAGAGACACACTTGGGAATAACAGACCCATTAGAGACACACCTGGGAACTACAGACCCATTAGAGAGACACACCTGGGAACTACAGCCCCATTAGAGTCACACCTGGGAACGACAGACCAATTAGAGTCACACCTGGGAACGACAGTCCCATTAGAGAGTCACACATGGGAACTACAGACACACTGGAGAGTCACACCTGGGAACTACAGACCCATTAGAGACACACCTGGGAACTGCAGACACACCTGGGAACGACAGACCCATTAGAGAGACACACCTGGGAACTACAGACACATGAGAGAGTCACATCCGGGAACGACAGACCCATAAGAGACACACCTGGGAACGACAGACCCATCAGAGAGTCACACCTGGGAACTACAGACCCATTAGAGAGACACACCTGGGAACTACAGACCCATTAGAGAGACACACCTGGGAATTACAAACCCATCAGAGAGACACCTGAGAACTACAGACCCATTAGAGAGACACACCTGGGAATTACAGACCCATTAGAGAGACACCTGGGAACTACAGACCCATTAGAGACACACCTGGGAACTACAGACCCATCAGAGAAACACACCTGGGAATTACAGACCCATTAGAGAGACACAGCTGGGAACGAGAGACCCATTCGAGGGATACAACTGGGAACTACAGACCCATTAGAGACACACCTGGGAACTACAGACCCATTAGAGACACACCTGGGAACTACAGACCCATTAGAGAGACACCTGGGAACTACAGACCCATTAGAGAGACACACCTGGGAACTACAGACCCATTAGAGAGTCACACATGGGAACTACAGACACACTGGAGAGTCACACCTGGGAACTACAGACCCATTAGAGACACACCTGGGAACTACAGGCCCATTAGAGACACACCTGGGAACTACAGACCCATTAGAGTCACACCTGGAAACTACAGACCCATTAGAGTCACACCTGGAAACTACAGACCCATTAGACACACACCTGGGAACTACAGACCCATTAGAGCGACACACCTGGGAACAACAGACCCATTAGAGAGACACACCTGGGAACTACAGACCCATTAGAGAGACACACCTGGGAACTACAGACCCATTTGAGAAACACCTGGGAACTACAGACCCATTGGAGACACACCTGGGAACGACAGACCTATTAGAGACACACCTGCGTACGACAGACCCATTAGAGAGTCACACCTGGGAACTACAAACCCATTAGAGACACACCTGGGAACTACAGACCCATTAGAGAGACACACCTGGGAACTACAGACCCATTAGAGAGAGACACCTGGGAACGACAGACCCATTAGAGAGACACACCTGGGAACTACAGACCCATTAGAGAGTCACACCTGGGAACAACAGACACATTAGAGACACAGACCTGGGAACTACAGACCCATTAGAGACACACCTGGGAACTAAAGACCCATTAGAGACACACCTGGGAACTACAGACCCATTAGAGAGTCACACCTGGGAACTACAGACCCATTAGAGAGACACCTGGGAACTACAGACCCATTAGAGACACACCTGGGAATTACAGACCTATTAGAGCGACACACCTGGGAACAACAGACCCATTAGAGCGACACACGGGAACCACAGACCCATTCGAGAGACACACCTGGGAACTACAGACCCATTAGAGACACACCTGGGAACTACAGACACATTAGAGACACACCTGGGAACTACAGACCCATTAGAGACACAGCTGGGAACTACAGACCCATTAGAGAGTCACTCCTGGGAACTACAGAATCATTAGAGAGACACACCTGGGAACTGCAGACCCATTAGAGACACACCTGGGAACTACAGACCCATTAGAGTCACACCTGGGAACTACAGACCCATTAGAGAGACACACCTGGGAACTACAGACCCATTAAAGAGACACCTGGGAACTACAGACCCATTAGAGAGTCACACCTGGGAACGACTGTCCCATTAGAGAGTCACACCTGGGAACTACACACACTGGAGAGTCACACCTGGGAACTACAGACCCATTAGAGACACACCTGGGAACTACAGGCCCATTAGAGACACAGCTGGGAACTACAGACCCATTAGAGACACACACCTGGGAACTACAGACCCATTAGAGAGACACACCTGGGAACTACAGACCCATTAGAGAGACAGACCTGGGAACAACAGACCCATCAGAGAGACACCTGGGAACTACAGACCCATTGGAGAGTCACACCTGGGAACTACAGACACACTGGAGAGTCACACCTGGGAACTACAGACCCATTAGAGAGACACACCTGGGAACTACAGACCCATTAGAGAGACACCTGGGAACTACAGACCCATTAGAGACACACCTGGGAACTACAGACCCATCAGAGAAACACACCTGGGAATTACAGACCCATTAGAGAGACACAGCTGGGAACTAGAGACCCATTCGAGGGATACAACTGGGAACTACAGACCCATTAGAGACACACCTGGGAACTACAGACCCATTAGAGACACACCTGGGAACTACAGACCCATTAGAGAGACACACCTGGGAATTACAGACCCATTAGAGAGACACCTGGGAACTACAGACCCATTAGAGAGACACACCTGGGAACTACAGACCCATTAGAGAGACACACGTGGGAACAACAGACCCATTAGAGAGAGACACCTGGGAACTACAGACCTATTAGAGAGACACACCTGGGAATAACAGACCCATTAGAGACACACCTGGGAACTACAGACCCATTAGAGAGACACACCTGGGAACTACAGCCCCATTAGAGTCACACCTGGGAACGACAGTCCCATTAGAGAGTCACACATGGGAACTACAGACACACTGGAGAGTCACACCTGGGAACTAACAGACCCATTAGAGACACACCTGGGAACTACAGGCCCATTAGAGACACACCTGGCAACTACAGACCCATTAGAGTCACACCTGGAAACTACAGACCCATTAGACACACACCTGGGAACTACAGACCCATTAGAGAGACACACCTGGGAACAACAGACCCATTAGAGAGACACACCTGGGAACTACAGACCCATTAGAGAGACACACCTGGGAACTACAGACCCATTTGAGAAACACCTGGGAACTACAGACCCATTGGAGACACACCTGGGAACGACAGACCTATTAGAGACACACCTGCGTACGACAGACCCATGAGAGAGACACACCTGGGAACTACAGACGCATTAGAGACACACCTGGGAACTGCAGACACACCTGGGAACGACAGACCCATTAGAGAGACACACCTGGGAACTACAGACACATGAGAGAGTCACATCCGGGAACGACAGACCCATAAGAGACACACCTGGGAACGACAGACCCATCAGAGAGTCACACCTGGGAACTACAGACCCATTAGAGAGACACACCTGGGAACTACAGACCCATTAGAGAGACACACCTGGGAATTACAGACCCATTAGAGAGACACACGTGGGAACAACAGACCCATTAGAGAGAGACACCTGGGAACTACAGACCTATTAGAGAGACACACTTGGGAATAACAGACCCATTAGAGACACACCTGGGAACTACAGACCCATTAGAGACACACACCTGGGAACTACAGACCCATTAGAGACACACCTGGGAACTAAAGACCCATTAGAGACACACCTGGGAACTACAGACCCATTAGAGAGTCACACCTGGGAACTACAGACACACTGGAGAGTCACACCTGGGAACTACAGACCCATTAGAGACACACCTGGGAACTACAGACCCATTAGAGAGACACCTGGGAACTACAGACCCATTAGAGACACACCTGGGAACAACAGACCAATTAGAGCGACACACGGGAACCACAGACCCATTCGAGAGACACACCTGGGAACTACAGACCCATTAGAGACACACCTGGGAACTACAGACCCATTAGAGACGCAGCTGGGAACTACAGACCCATTAGAGAGTCACTCCTGGGAACTACAGAATCATTGGAGACACACCTGGGAACTGCAGACCCATTAGAGACACACCTGGGAACTACAGACCCATTAGAGTCACACCTGGGAACTACAGACCCATTAGAGAGACACACCTGGGAACTACAGACCCATTAAAGAGATACCTGGGAACTACAGACCCATTAGAGAGTCACACCTGGGAACGACTGTCCCATTAGAGAGTCACACCTGGGAACTACACACACTGGAGAGTCACACCTGGGAACTACAGACCCATTAGAGACACACCTGGGAACTACAGGCCCATTAGAGACACAGCTGGGAACTACAGACCCATTAGAGACACACACCTGGGAACAACAGACCCATTAGAGAGACACCTGGGAACTACAGACCCATTGGAGAGTCACACCTGGGAACTACAGACACACTGGAGAGTCACACCTGGGAACTACAGACCCATTAGAGACACACCTGGGAACTACAGACCCATTAGAGAGACACCTGGGAACTACAGACCCATTAGAGAGACACACCTGGGAACTACAGACCCATTAGAGAGTCACACCTGGAAACTACAGACACACTGGAGAGTCACACCTGGGAACTACAGAGCCATTAGAGACACACCTGGGAACTACAGACCCATTAGAGAGACACACCTGGGAATTACAGACCCATTAGAGAGTCACACCTGGGAACGACAGACACATTAGAGACACACACCTCGGAACTACAGACCCATTAGAGACACACCTGGGAACTAAAGACCCATTAGAGAGACACACCTGGGAACTACAGACCCATTAGAGAGTCACACCTGGGAACGACAGACACATTAGAGACACACACCTGGGAACTACAGACCCATTAGAGAGACACCTGGGAACTACAGACCCATTAGAGACACACCTGGGAATTACAGACCCATTAGAGAGACACACCTGGGAACCACAGACCCATTAGAGCGACACACGGGAACCACAGACCCATTAGAGAGACACACCTGGGAACTACAGACCCATTAGAGACACACCTGGGAACTACAGACACATTAGAGACACACCTGGGAACTACAGACCCATTAGAGACACACCGGGGAACTACAGACCCATTGGAGACACACCGGGGAACTACAGACCCATTAGAGAGACACACGGGAACTACAGACCCATTAGAGACACACCTGGGAACTACAGACCCATTAGAGATACACACCTGGGAACTACAGACCCATTAGAGACACAGCTTGGAACCACAGACACATTAGAGAAACACACCTGAAAACTACAGACCCATTGGAGACACACCTGGTAACTGCAGTCCCATTGGAGTCACACCTGGGGACTACAGACCCATTCGAGACACATCTGGGAACTACAGACCCATTAGAGAGACACACCTGGGAACTACAGTCCCATTAGAGAGACACACCTGGGAACTACAGACCCATTAGAGACACACCTGGGAACTACAGACCCATTAGAGAGTCACACCTGGGAACGACAGACCCATTAGAGACACACCTGGGAACTACAGGCCCATTAGAGAGTCACACCTGGGAACTACAGATCCATTAGAGAGACACACCTGGCAACTACAGACCCATTAGAGAGTCACTCGTGGGAATTACAGGCCCATTAGAGAGACACCTGGGAACCACAGACCCATCAGAGAGACACACCTGGGAATAACAGGCCCATTAGAGACACACCTGGGAACTACAGACCCATTAGAGAGACACACCTGGGAATAACAGACCCATTAGAGACACACCTGGGAACTACAGACCCATTAAAGAGACACACCTGGGAACTACAGACGCATTAGAGACACACCTGGGAACTGCAGACACACCTGGGAACTACAGACCCATTACAGAGACACACCTGGGAACTACAGACCCATTAGAGAGACACACCTGGGAATTACAAACCCATTAGAGAGACACCTGAGAACTACAGACCCATTAGAGACACACCTGGGAACCACAGACCCATTAGAGAGACACACCTGGGAACTACAGACCCATTAGAGAGACACAGCTGGGAACTACAGACCCATTCGAGGGATACAACTGGGAACTACAGACCCATTAGAGACACACCTCGGAATAACAGACCCATTCGAGACACACCTGGGAACTACAGACCCATTAAAGAGACACACCTGGGAACTACAGACTCATTAGAGAGCCACACCTGGGAACTACAGACCCATTAGAGACACACACCTGGGAACTGCAGACCCATTAGAGAGACACACCTGGGAACTACAGACCCATTGGAGAGACACACCTGGGAACTACAGACACACCTGGGAACTACAGACCCATTAGAGAGACACACCTGGGAACTGCAGACCCATTAGAGAGTCACAACTGGGAACTACAGACCCATTAGAGAGACACACCTGGGAACTACAGTCCCATTAGAGAGACACACCTGGGAACTACAGACCCATTATAGAGAAACACCTGGGAACGACAGACCCATTAGAGCGACACCTGGGAACTACAGACTCATTAGTTGGACACACCTCGGAATGACAGACCCATTAGAGCGACACCTGGGAACTACAGACCCATTAGAGACACACCTGGGAACTACAGACCCATTAGAGACACACCTGGGAACTACAGACCCATTAGAGAGAAACACCTGGGAATTACAGACCCATTAGAGAGACACACCTGGGAACTACAGACCCATTAGAGAGACACAGCTGGGAACTACAGACCCATTAGAGAGACACATCTGGGAACTACAGACCCATTAGAGAGACACAACTGGGAACTACAGACCCATTAGAGACACAACTGGGAACAACAGACCTATTAGAGACACACCTGGGAACGACAGACCCATTAGAGAGTCACACCTGGGAACTACAAACCCATTAGGGACACACCTGGGAACTACAGACCCATTAGAGACACACCTGGGAACTACAGACACATTAGAGACACACCCGGGAACTACAGACCCATTAGAAAGACACACCTGGGACCTACAGACCCATTGGAGACACACCTGGGAATGACAGACCCATTAGAGACACACCTGGGAACTACATACCTATTCGACACACCTGGGAACTACAGACACATTAGAGAGACACACCTGGGAACTACAGACCCATTAGAGACACACCTGGGAACTACAGACACATTAGAGAGACACACCTGGGAACTACAGACCCATTAGAGATACACACCTGGGAACTACAGACCCATTAGAGACACAGCTGGGAACTACAGACACAAGACTCAAGGCAGATAAATCCCCTGGACCTGATGGCTTACATCCTAGGGTCTTGAGGGAAGTGGCAGTAGGAATTGTGGATGCTTTGGTAATAATTTTCCAAAACTCCCTGAACTCAGCAAAGGTCCCGGCAGATTGGAAAACTGCTAATGTAACACCCTTATTTAAAAGGGGTTGTAGGCAGAAGGCTGGAAATTATAGACCAGTTAGCCTAATATCTGTGGTGGGTAAAATTTTGGAGTCTATTATTAAGGAGACAGTAACGGAACATTTAGATAAACATAATTTAATCGGACAAAGTCAGCATGGCTTTATGAAGGGGAAGTCATGTCTGACAAATTTGCTCGAGTTCTTTGAGGACATAACGTACAGGGTGGATAAAGGGGAACCAGTGGATGTAGTGTATTTAGACTTCCAGAAGGCATTCGACAAGGTGCCACATAAAAGATTATTACTCAAGATAAAAAATCACTGGATTGGGGGTAATATTCTGGCATGGGTGGAGGATTGGTTATCTGACAGGAAGCAGAGAGTTGGGATAAATGGTTCATTCTTGGACTGGCAACCAGTAGCCAGTGGTGTTCCGCAGGGGTCGGTGCTGGGTCCCCAACTCTTTACAATCTATATTAACGATTTGGAGAAGGGGACCGAGTGTAACATATCAAAGTTTGCAGATGATACAAAGATGGGAGGGAAAGTAGAGAGTGAGGAGGACATAAAAAACCTACAAGGGGATATAGACAGGCTGGGTGAGTGGGCAGAGATTTAGCAGATGCAATACAATATTGGAAAATGTGAGGTTATGCACTTTGGCAGGAAAAATCAGAGAGCAAGTTATTATCTTAATGGCGAGAAACTGGAAAGTACTGCAGTACAAAGGGATCTGGGGGTCTTGGTGCAAGAAAATCAAAAAGTTAGTATGCAGGTGCAGCAGGTGATCAAGAAAGCCAATGGAATGTTGGCTTTTGTTGTTAGGGGGATAGAATATAAAAACAGGGAGGTATTGCTGCAATTGTATAGGGTATTGGTGAGACCGCACCTGGAGTACTGCATACAGTTTTGGTGTCCATACTTAAGAAAAGACATACTTGCTCTCGAGGCAGTACAAAGAAGGTTCACTCGGTTAATTCCGGGGATGAGGGGGTGGACATACGAGGAGAGGTTGAGTAGATTGGGACTCTACTCATTGGAGTTCAGAAGAATGAGAGGCGATCTTATTGAAACATATAAGATTGTGAAGGGGCTTGATCGGGTGGACGTGGTGAGGATGTTCCCAATTATGGGTGAAACTAGAACTAGGGGACATAATCTTAGAATAAGGGGCTCCTCTTTCAAAACTGAGATGAGGAGAAACTTTTTCACTCAGAGGGTAGTGGGTCTGTGGAATTTGCTACCCCAGGAAGCTGTGGAAGCTACTTCATTAAATAAATTTAAAACAGAAACAGACCGTTTCCTAGAAGTAAAGGGAATCAGGGGTTACGGGGAGCGGGCTGGAAATTGGACATGAGTTTGAGTTCGGATCGGTCAAGGCCCTGTGGGTGGCGGAGCGGGCCCAGGGGCCGAGTGGCCTGGTCCTGCTCCTGCTTCTTGTGTTCTTTAGAGTTGAGGTTGGATCAGATCAGCCATGATCTCATTGAATGGCGGAGCAGGCTCGAGGGGCCGATTGGTCTACTCCTGCTCCTATTTCTTATGTTCTTATGTTCTTATTAGAGAGACACACCTGGGAATTACAGACCCATTAGAGACACAGCTGGGAACTACAGACCCATTAGAGAGATACACCTGGGAACTACAGACCCATTAGAGAGACACACCTGGGGACTACAGTCCCATTAGAGAGACACACCTGGGAACTACAGACCCATTGGAGAGTCACACCTGGGAACTACAGACCCATTAGAGAGACACACCTGGGAACTACAGACCCATTAGAGAGACACACCTGGGAACTACAGACCCATTAGAGAGTCACACCTGGGAACTACAGACCCATTAGAGAGACACACCTGGGAACTACAGACCCATGAGAGAGACACACCTGGGAACTACAGACCCATTAGAGAGACACACCTTGGAACTACAGACCCATTAGAGACACACCTGGGAACTACAGTCCCATTAGAGACACACCTGGCAACGACAGACCCATTAGAGAGTCACACCTGGGAACTACAGACCCATTAGAGACACACCTGCGAACTACAGACCCATTTGAGAGACACACCTGGGAACTACAGACCCATTAGAGAGTCACATGGGAACTACAGACCCATTAGAGAGACACACCTGGGAACAACAGACCCATTAGAGAGACACACCTAGGAACTTTAGTCCCATTAGAGACACACCTGGGAACTACAGACCCATTAGAGAGACACACCTGGGAACTACAGACCCATTAGAGACACACCTGGGAACTACAGACCCATTAGAGAGTCACACCTGGGAACTACAGACCCATTAGAGACACACCTGGGAACTACAGTCCCATTAGAGACACACCTGGGAACGACAGACCCATTAGAGTCACACCTGGCAACTACAGACCCATTAGAGAGTCACACCTGGGAACTACAGACCCATTAGAGAGTCACACCTGGGAACTACAGACCCATTAGAGAGTCACACCTGGGAACTACAGACCCATTAGAGACACACCTGGGAACTACAGTCCCATTAGAGCGACACCTGGGAACTACAGTCCCATTAGAGCAACACCTGGGAACTGCAGTCCTATTAGAGACACACCTGGGAACTACAAACCCATTAGAGACACACCTGGGAACGACAGACCCATTAGAGACACACCTGGGAACGACAGACCCATTAGAGACACACCTGGGCACGACAGACCCATTAGAGACACACCTGGGAACGACAGACCCATTAGAGAGACACATCTCTCGGACCCATTAGCCTTATCTCGATAATTGGAAATCTAAAGGAATGAATAATCAGACACAGAAACTAAGCTGAGCACTAATAAATGTCTCAGTACTGCCTTCGAAGGGGTAGCTTTGTATGAACAACTACAGAGACCAAATAGAAGGAATGTTCCAAATGTCGGGACAAGGTTCCAGGACCCCAACAATATACAAGTACAATGATAAATGCACAACTTTGTGAATGCTTGGAGAGAAAAAAATGATCACCAGAATGCAGCTAAAGAGGTAACAAACCAACTTTAAAAGGAACACAAAGCAGGCCCGGCCTGTTTCAAAAGTGATACACTCAGCTTTAATGGTCGAGGCGCATGTGACATGTGAAATTCAGTGTGGTAACTGAATAGCTTCATTTAAATATTAACTTGAGGCCCATGAATGCCAGCTGCAGGTCCTCCTTGAACTCACCCAAATAGTCCCTCATAAAATTCTTCTGTGTACTGTACATGTACAGGAGCTGACACTGAGACACACACGGGCCGCACAGTACCAGACGGGAGTGAATCGTTCCCTTTTACCCACTGTGTACTGTACATGTACAGGAGCTGACACTGAGACACACACGGGCCGCACAGTACCAGACGGGAGTGAATCGTTCACTTTTACCCGCTGTGTACTGTACATGTATAGGAGCTGACACTGAGACACACACAGGCCACATTGCACCAGACGGGTGTGAATCGTTCCCTTTTACCCGCTGTGTACTGTACATGTACAGGAGCTGACACTGAGACACACACCAGTACCAGACGGTACTGTCATGCTTTACAGGGCGTGTACTATATTACCTTTTTTATGACCCAGAGAGACTCGTACCTATTGGAATGAATGGTGATTCTTTCGACTTTCTAAGAAGCTTGGAATTTTTACTGTCATCCTGAGATGAGGACCAAGAATTATTAGATGACATTATTTCCTAAGAAAGAAAATTGAATGAATAAAATAGAGAAAATGCTGAAAGAGAAAGCAACCTTAACCCACAGTGACGCATGGACAGAGATAGGGTTATTGAGCTTATCCACCTTAGATCAGGTACAATCATGGACTCCCATCTGACAGAGTGAATCATTACAGAGAAACGCCAAGGGATTAACCAATTGCATTGCACAGATCACGCTCACATGGACCCAGCAACACAGGAACCATTGTGTCCCATAAAGTATCCGATTACATCTATCTATATTTACCCTTCCCCTTATAAAATTCAATCCTCTGAAGTCAGATATTTATCAAGGGATAAACAAAATGGCATTATCGTGCCCACAAAGTTCTTTTTTATTGAGACTCCCAGGTGAAAGATCAAGGCCCATCAGCAAGGTTAAAAACAGTAGAAGACACACACAGAGAAATCAAATAGTCATAGCTCGGTGACACCAAGCCTGGGTTTTGAAAGCCTTCAGGCTGTAGAAGGAAGTGAAGGCTAAATCCCAGAGGATGCAGCAGATTTTTCAGCTGCACCAAGGGGCTTGGCCGTTTAGATAGCCATTTCTGGAAGCTGCAATAAATATACATTACGATCAGTTAAACCAGAGGCAGTAATGTGCATCCGTGGAGTATTCCTGTAGGACAAAGGGTAGTTAAACATGACGATGCCTTGAGTGTAGAACCAGTGGTTCTACTCAGCACTGTTGCTGATAGCTGTCTGAACAAGTGTTCATTACCTGCAATTACAAATTGTTGGAACAGATCAATGCGTTTCCCAGTAAAGGGTCTAATCCATTCCATTCAATTCAAACATCCCATGTGAGCTTTGTAGTCTGAGATCTTTAGATTTTTGTTGGGTTAGGGCATCATGTAATATGGATCAAAGGTGGGTAAATGGAGTTGAGGTACAGATCAGCCAAGATCTAATTGAATGGCGGAACAGGCTCAAGGGGCTGAATGGCCTCCTCCTGTGCCGATGAAACAGATGGGAAGCTGGAGGCCTGGTCCCAGGTGAGTGCTGTGGCCGACTTTTCTGCATCCTTTTTTCATGGCCCACTCCCTCACTCACTGTAACCACATCAGAGACTGAACATCAAAAACTTGTCTGGCACTGCCTCCAAATGACTCAGACTTGGGGTCCAGAGAGAGGGACGTGGAAACCCCTCCAGAAGATGCACCATTGCTCAATCTGACCCTGCATAGAATCAGAAGCATCCACTCTGCACGTTTTAAACAGTGAGTTAGAAGGGTGCACTGGATGATACAGGGAGCGTAAATGAGCAGGAGGGTTTCTTTTCTCATTTTAATTAGATTTTTTTTTTCAAGTTCAATTTTAAAAGAAAAATCTGAGAGAAACTGAAAGGGAGAATTTGTCAGAGGGCAACAGAGAGACACATACAAAGACATAAATATAGAGAAAAGGTAAAAAAAAAGTCTTTCCTCATTATAATTTGACTTTTAAACGCGACTGCAAACAAAACCTGTGAGTGATACGGATAGGAAGTAGAGTGATGAGGGAAACAGGTAAAGGTGAGGAGGCTCCTGGCGTCTTGACAACCACCCTTGGCAGGGGGGTGGGATGGATTAAGGATGAAGCATTAGGTGAATGACAACAGAGGTGGGGAGAATTCAGGGGCTGAACAGGTAGGTGAAAGGGGAACAGGTGGAGGAGTAAAGGAGTGGTATATATAATCAATATAATGCAGAGAATGGATATGATAATATATTAAAAGCATGGGGCACCGATCAGAAATTGTAAGAGGCTTACTGACAGCCCCGCCTAACCGCCTCCAGCTGCTGAAGGACTCCTTCCCCAGCACTCGTTTGCCCTTTCAATAGCAGCTCGGTCTCTCTGCCAGGCCGCGATCCGGAGCCTCTGTGAATCTCTTCCCGACCTCCACCCCGTGAGGGCCGCTGATCACCGGAAAACTCCGCATCACCCTCCTCTCATTGGTGGGCTCACAAAAGATTTGCCTTCCCATTGGTTGCTTCATCTCCCGTCGCGTTGAAGCGGTTCAAGCGCCAACTGACGGGCCGCGCGGACTGCAGGCCGCGGGAAAGGGTTCATCACCTGAGATTAGCACCGGCGATCGATTGAAGCACCAACAGCTTCAACACAGAGCAGACTCAGACCCAGAGCCCACCCTCCCCACACATACCCAGAGCCCTCCCTCCCCCCACACACCCAGAGACCACCCTCCCCACACAGACCCAGAACCCACCCTCCTCACACACCCAGAGCCCACCCTCCCCACACAGACCCAGAGCCCACCCTCCCCACACAGACCCAGAGCCCACCCTCCTCACACACCCAGAGCCCACCCTCCCCACACAGACCCAGAGCCCACCCTCCCCACACAGACCCAGAGCCCACCCTCCCCACACAGACCCAGAGCCCACCCTCCCCACACAGACCCAGAGCCCACCCTCCTCACACAGACCCAGAGCCCACCCTCCTCACACACCCAGAGCCCACCCTCCCCACACACCCAGAGCCCACCCTCCCCACACAGACCCAGAGCCCACCCTCCTCACACACCCAGAGCCCACCCTCCCCACACAGACCCAGAGCCCACCCTCCTCACACACCCAGAGCCCACCCTCCCCACACACCCAGAGCCCACCCTCCCCACACACCCAGAGCCCTCCCTCCCCACACACCCAGAGACCACCCTCCCCACACACATACCCAGAGCCCACCCTCCCCACACACCCAGAGCCCACCCTCCCCACACATACCCAGAGCCCACCCTCCCCACACATACCCAGAGCCCACCCTCCCCACACATACCCAGAGCCCACCCTCCCCACACACCCAGAGCCCACCCTCCCCACACAGACCCAGAGCCCACCCTCCCCACACACCCAGAGCCCACCCTCCCCACACAGACCCAGAGCCCACCCTCCCCACAGACCCAGAGCCCACCCTCCCCACACAGACCCAGAGCCCACCCTCCCCACACACCCAGAGCCCACCCTCCCCACACACCCAGAGCCCACCCTCCCCACACAGACCCAGAGCCCACCCTCCCCACACAGACCCAGAGCCCACCCTCCCCACACAGACCCAGAGCCCACCCTCCCCACACACCCAGAGCCCACCCTCCCCACACACCCAGAGCCCACCCTCCCCACACAGACCCAGAGCCCACCCTCCCCACACAGACCCAGAGCCCACCCTCCCCACATACCCAGAGCCCACCCTCCCCACACAGACCCAGAGCCCACCCTCCCCACACACACAGAGCCCACCCTCCCCACACAGACCCAGAGCCCACCCTCCCCACACACCCAGAGCCCACCCTCCCCACACAGACCCAGAGCCCACCCTCCCCACACAGACCCAGAGCCCACCCTCCCCACACACCCAGAGCCCACCCTCCCCACACACCCAGAGCCCACCCTCCCCACACATACCCAGAGCCCACCCTCCCCACACACCCAGAGCCCACCCTCCCCACACATACCCAGAGCCCACCCTCCCCACACATACCCAGAGCCCACCCTCCCCACACATACCCAGAGCCCACCCTCCCCACACACCCAGAGCCCACCCTCCCCACACAGACCCAGAGCCCACCCTCCCCACACACCCAGAGCCCACCCTCCCCACACAGACCCAGAGCCCACCCTCCCCACAGACCCAGAGCCCACCCTCCCCACACAGACCCAGAGCCCACCCTCCCCACACACCCAGAGCCCACCCTCCCCACACACCCAGAGCCCACCCTCCCCACACAGACCCAGAGCCCACCCTCCCCACACAGACCCAGAGCCCACCCTCCCCACACAGACCCAGAGCCCACCCTCCCCACACACCCAGAGCCCACCCTCCCCACACACCCAGAGCCCACCCTCCCCACACAGACCCAGAGCCCACCCTCCCCACACAGACCCAGAGCCCACCCTCCCCACATACCCAGAGCCCACCCTCCCCACACAGACCCAGAGCCCACCCTCCCCACACACACAGAGCCCACCCTCCCCACACAGACCCAGAGCCCACCCTCCCCACACACCCAGAGCCCACCCTCCCCACACAGACCCAGAGCCCACCCTCCCCACACAGACCCAGAGCCCACCCTCCCCACACACCCAGAGCCCACCCTCCCCACACAGACCCAGAGCCCACCCTCCCCACACACACAGAGCCCACCCTCCCCACACAGACCCAGAGCCCACCCTCCCCACACAGACCCAGAGCCCACCCTCCCCACACACCCAGAGCCCACCCTCCCCACACAGACCCAGAGCCCACCCTCCCCACACACACAGAGCCCACCCTCCCCACACAGACCCAGAGCCCACCCTCCCCACACACCCAGAGCCCACCCTCCCCACACAGGCCCAGAGCCCACCCTCCCCACACAGACCCAGAGCCCACCCTCCCCACACACCCAGAGCCCACCCTCCCCACACAGACCCAGAGCCCACCCTCCCCACACACCCAGAGCCCACCCTCCCCACACAGACCCAGAGCCCACCCTCCCCACACACCCAGAGCCCACCCTCCCCACACACACCCAGAGCCCACCCTCCCCACACACCCAGAGCCCACCCTCCCCACACAGACCCAGAGCCCACCCTCCCCACACAGACCCAGAGCCCATCCTCCCCACAGACCCAGAGCCCACCCTCCCCACACACCCAGAGCCCACCCTCCCCACACACACCCAGAGCCCACACACCCAGAGCCCACCCTCCCCACACAGACCCAGAGCCCACCCTCCCCACACAGACCCAGAGCCCATCCTCCCCACACACCCAGAGCCCACCCTCCCCACACACCCAGAGCCCACCCTCCCCACACACACCCAGAGCCCACCCTCCCCACAGACCCAGAGCCCACCCTCCCCACAGACCCAGAGCCCACCCTCCCCACACAGACCCAGAGCCCACCCTCCTCACACACCCAGAGCCCTCCCTCCCCACACACACCCAGAGCCCACCCTCCCCACAGACCCAGAGCCCACCCTCCCCACACACCCAGAGCCCACCCTCCCCACACACCCAGAGCCCACCCTCCCCACACACACAGAGCCCACCCTCCCCACACACCCAGAGCCCACCCTCCCCACACAACCAGAGCCCACCCTCCTCACACACACCCAGAGCCCACCCTCCCCACAGACCCAGAGCCCACCCTTCTCACACACCCAGAGCCCACCCTCCCCACAGACCCAGAGCCCACCCTCCCCACACACCCAGAGCCCACCCTCCCCACAGACCCAGAGCCGACCCTCCCCACAGACCCAGAGCCCACCCTCCCCACACACCCAGAGCCCACCCTCCCCACAGACCCAATGCCCACCCTCCTCACACAGACCCAGAGCCCACCCTCCTCACAGACCCAGAGCCCTCCCTCCCCCCACCCTCCCCACAGACCCAGAGCCCACCCTCCTCACACAGACCCAGAGCCCACCCTCCCCACACAGACCCAGAGCCCACCCTCCCCACACAGACCCAGAATCCACCCTCCTCACACACCCAGAGCCCACCCTCCTCACACACCCAGAGCCCAACCTCCCCACACACACCCAGAGCCCACCCTTCCCACACAGACCCAGAGCCCACCCTCCTCACACAGACCCAGAGCCCACCCTCCTCACAGAACCAGAGCCCACCCTCCCCACACAGACCCAGAGCCCACCCTCCTCACATAGACCCAGAGCCCACCCTCCCCACACACACCCAGAGCCCACCCTCCCCACACACCCAGAGCCCACCCTCCTCACACAGACCCAGAGCCCACCCTCCCCACACAGACCCAGAACCCACCTTCCCCACACACCCAGAGCCCACCCTCCCCACAGACCCAGAGCCCACCCTCCCCACACACCCAGAGCCCACCCTCCTCACACAGACCCAGAGCCGACCCTCCCCACACACCCAGAGCCCACCCTCCTCACACAGACCCAGAGCCCACCCTCCTCACACACCCAGAGCCCACCCTCCCCACACAGACCCAGAGCCCACCCTCCTCACACACCCAGAGCCCACCCTCCCCACACAGACCCAGAGCCCACCCTCCCCACAGACCCAGAGCCCACCCTCCCCACACACCCAGAGCCCACCCTCCCCACACACCCAGAGCCCACCCTCCTCACACAGACCCAGAGCCCACCCTCCCCACACACCCAGAGCCCACCCTCCCCACACACCCAGAGCCCACCCTCCTCACAGACCCAGAGCCCTCCCTGCCCACCCAGAGCCCACCCTCCCCACACAGACCCAGAGCCCACCCTCCCCACACACACCCAGAGCCCACCCTCCTCACACAGACCCAGAGCCCACCCTCCCCACAGACCCAGAGCCCACCCTCCCCACACACCCAGAGCCCACCCTCCCCACACACCCAGAGCCCACCCTCCTCACACAGACCCAGAGCCCACCCTCCCCACACACCCAGAGCCCACCCTCCCCACACACCCAGAGCCCACCCTCCTCACAGACCCAGAGCCCTCCCTGCCCACCCAGAGCCCACCCTCCCCACACAGACCCAGAGCCCACCCTCCCCACACACACCCAGAGCCCACCCTCCTCACACAGACCCAGAGCCCACCCTCCTCACACAGACCCAGAGCCCACCCTCCTCACACAGACCCAGAGCCCACCCTCCCCACACACCCAGAGCCCTCCCTGCCCACCCAGAGCCCACCCTCCCCACACAGACCCAGAGCCCTCCTTGCCCACCCAGAGCCCACTTTCAGAAACTCTGCTACCTCTGAAAGAAGTTTCAGCACCAACAAGCTTTTACTGAACGGATGCTGTCGAAATTTAAAACACGAAAACATAAAACAGTTAGTGTTTCTGAGATAAAATGGCAAAACAAATTATCGTTGTGTTCAGTAGTGGGTCTAATTACACACAGTTGGGTAGATGTGACTTTGTGCGCTAGTGTAAAGCAGGTGATAGCGAGTCGGCACCCCATTGTACATCTCTCCTGAATATTATTCCCGTTTAAGTCAATAGAAATAGAAATGGGGAGAGATATAAAGCGGGCTCCCGATTCACTGTCACCCGCTTTACACTATCGCACGAAGTGAAGTTCTACCCCAGTCAGTCTTCAGACTGTTATTTTTTTACCTTATGCCTGTGTGAAGTGCCTTGGCATGTTTTTTTATACGTTAATAGTGCTATAGGAATTCAAGTTTTTGTTGTTGTGAGGCACACTAAACATTCCAATACATGTTGGACATAAACAAACCTGAGTTTCTTTTCCTATTTTTACATGATCTTCACATTTTTTGTCAGTTTAAATTTTGGATCGTTTATTAAGGTGTTAATTAAAGAGTTTGTTTAGTGACTGTCACTTTGTAACAAATAACGAAAATGAAAACATGGAAAAAACCATAAAAAGTTAATTGAGGTGATTTTGAAGTCTTCATGCCCAATTGTCCACTCGTATTCTTCTGCCATTTTTCTGGGTAAAAGCCCTAAAAATAAGCAAAATTGTAAATAGCATGTTTAAATATTCAGTAAAACACAACTGTATCGCCACTTAACAATGCAGCTTTTATAACATAATCTTTAGACTCAGTGTACTCTTTTGTGCTAACATTTAAACTGTAACTTAACTTAAAACATTAAAGGAAACTTATCAAATTAAATTAAAATTTGGTTGCTGGGGTTGATGATGCACTCCAGTCCATGCGGTGTCCACTGGTCGCGGAAGGCCTCGAGCGTGCCAGCGGACACCGCGTGCTCCATCTCCAGGGCCACCCGGGCGCAAACGTGGCCACGGAAGAGAGGCAGGCAGTCGGACCGAACGACTCCCTCGACCGCCCGCTGCCTGGACCAGTTAATGGCCACTTTGGCCAGGCCCAGGAGCAGTCCTACGAGGAGGTCCCGCGACCTGCCCGCTCCCCTCCACACCGGGTGACCAAAGATCAGGAGCGTGGGACTGAAGTGCAGCCAAAAATCGAGGAGCAGCCCTTTCAAATAGTGGAAGAGGGGCTGCAACCTCTCACACTCCGTATAAACGTGGAACACGGACTCATCCAGACCGCAGAAAAGGCAGGCGGCCTGGGAGTCCGTGAACCGACTTAACACCTTATTGCACGGGACTGCTCCGTGCAACACCCTCCAGGCCAAGTCCCCAATAGATAAAGGGAGGACTCCCACGTAGAGAGCCTTAGACTCGCTGTAAGGCTTCTGCATAATTTCAAGTTGTTCCCGCAACATCCATAAGTTCCTAATTGCAAAATAAAACAAGGGGCTAGAAATTGCGTATGACTTTTCGCCCGGGCGTGGCGCCACTAACGACTCTCGCTAAATTCAGCGGCGGCGGTAGGCAGTAGCGCTGCGCCCCGCTCCGCTGTCATCACCGTGCGCAGTGCCCCGTTTTCGCCCTGCCTGCAAAATTGGCCCGCGCCCCCTGAATCTGCGCTGGGCAATGACAGCGACTGATTCAGGGGGCGGGAATGGAGCGGCAGGAGGCTCGCGGGCCGGCAAGTAAAGAGCAGTTGGCGGGCGGGGGAAAAAAATTCGGCCGACTTACTTGTCACGGCCCATTGCGTCTTTGAACACGGGATCCGTGCCCTGATCTGGCAGCCCCACACTCCTCTTGTGTGCCGGGCTGCTGGCCCGGCACCCCGCTCCAGGTAGGGCCCTGCAGAGTTGTGGACTTGGGCCCTCCACTTTAATGAGGGGAGGAGCCCTTCCATGCAGCAGCGCTACGTGGCCCTGTGCGTAGCGCTGCAGAACGCACCGCCCCGACAAGGGTCGGTGACTGGTTGGGAGGTCGGAGACAGAGAGTGGGGATAATGGGCATGTTCTCTGATTGACGGGATGTGACTCGGTGTCCCCCAGGGATCTGTACTGGGACCTCAGCTTTTCACTATATTTATAAATGACTTGGATGAAGGAATAGAGAGTTGTATATCCGAGTTTGCTGATGACATTAAATTAAGAGGCACCGTAAGTCGTGTGGAACATAGGAACAGGAGTAGGCCATTCAGCCCCACAACCTGTTCCACCATTCAATTAGATCATGGCTGATCTGTATCTTAACTCCATCTACCCGCCTTGGTTCCATAACCCTTAACACCCTCACCGAACA
Organism: Squalus acanthias; assembly: GCA_030390025.1. NCBI lineage: Eukaryota > Metazoa > Chordata > Chondrichthyes > Squaliformes > Squalidae > Squalus > Squalus acanthias. The sequence continues at coordinate 28,680,138 of CM059451.1, forward strand.
ACAATCTATCAATGTGGTTGGGAGCAGGAAGTTGCAAAGAGACATAGACAGTGAGTGGGCAAAACTATCGCAGGTGGAGTTCAACGTGGGGAAGTGTGAGGTTATCCACTTTGGTGTCAAAAACAGGAAGGCAGATTATTATCTGAATGGCAATAGATTGGGAGAAGGGGAAGTGCAACGAGACCTGGGTGTCCTTGTGCACCAGTCGCTGAAGGTAAGCATGCAGGTACAGCAGGCGGTTAAGAAGGCAAATGGTATGTTGGCCTTCGTAGCGAGAGGGTTTGAGTACAGGAACAAGGATGTCTTGCTGCAGTTGTACAGGGCCTTGGTGAGACCACATCTTGAGTATTGTGTGCAGTTTTGGTCGCCTTATCTGAGGAAGGATGTTCTTGCCATGGAGGGAGTGCAGCGAAGATTCACCAGGCTGATACCCGGGATGGCAGGAATGGCGTATGAGGAGAGATTGGGTCGATTGGGCTTATACTCACTGGAGTTTAGAAGAATGAGAGGGGATCTCATTGAAACTTATAAAATTCTAACTGGACTAGACAGACTAGATGCAGGAAGGATGTTCCCGATGGCGGGGAGTCCAGAACCAGGGGTCACAGTCTAAGGATAAGGGGTAAGCCATTTAGGACTGAGATGAGGAGGAATTTCTTCACCCAGAGAGTGGTGAACCTGTGGAATTCTCTACCACAGAAGGCAGTAGAGGCCAATTCATTAAATATATTCAAGAAGGAGTTAGATATATTTCTTAAAACTAAAGGGATCAAGGGATATGGGGAGAAGGCAGGTACAGGGTACTGAATTTGGATGATCAGCCATGATCTCATCGAATGGCGGAGCAGGCTCGAGGGGCTGAATGGCCTACTCCTGCTCCTATCTTCTATGTTTCTATGTCTCTATGTAAATCAGAATATTTTCTTAATGGTGAGAGACAAGGAGCGGTAGAGGAGCAAAGGGATTTAGGTGTCCATGTACACAAATCACATACAAAAAGTAATCAAAAAGGCTAATGGAATGTTGGTCTTTATCTCAAGGGGATTGAGATACAAAAGTAAGGAAGTGATGCTTCACCTGTACAGAGCCTCGGTCTGACCCCATCTGGAGCACTGTGTTCAAGTTTGGCCACTGAACTGTTAGAGGGTGTTTTTATTTCTGATTAGATGTTCTATCTGCTCCTCAAATAAATAAGGTTCTTAGACGTCGAGGCCATTGTTCATAGTTTATTAAGCATGCAGTACATGCAATAGTACTTAGCATACACGCAACAGATAGTACTTACAACCACACCAGGTCATGGCGAGGTTGGGGGCTCAAACACATTACAGTTCCGAGCTCGGTATACAGGTTGATCAGATGCTTTTCGAATCCAAGATATTTGTACAAACAGACACTTTTTCTATATTCCTCTCACCCCCTGAGATGTCTCTACATGGAAATCCACACGTTTCTGCATTATATTATTATACAAAATACAACTCCATATAAGGAGAATTTAACTGCACTTGCCCCTTATCGATAACTTTAGTTAATAAACTAGTTTCCACACTTAATGAGCTGTTTTTCCATTGGGCTCACGAGATGGTATAACTCCTTTAGTTTGTTATTTTATCAGTAGTTTTTCTCTTGTTACATATAATTGCTATTCTACCAAGTGAAACCTTTAACTATAAAAGGTAATTGATTCAGTATCATTCGGTACCAATCTCCTGATTCTACAGAAACCCCAATCAGTCATAGAGTCTTAGAGTTATACAGCACAGAAAGAGGCCCTTTGGCCCATCGTGTCCGCGCCAGCCATCAAGCCCGATCTATTCTAATCCCATTTTCCAGCACTTGGTCCGTAGCCTTGTATGCTATGGCGTTTCAAGTGCTCATCTAAATGCTTCTTGAATGTTGAGGGTTCCTGCCTCTACCACCCTTTCAGGCAGTGAGTTCCAGATTCCAACCACCCTCTGGGTGAAAAAGTTTTTCCTCAAATCCCCTCTAAACCTCCTGCCCCTTACCTTGAAACTATGCCCCCTGGTTATTGACCCCTCTACTAAGGGGAAAAGTTCCTTTCTATCTACCCGATCTATGCTCCTCATAATTTTGTACACCTCAATCAGGTCCCCCCTCAGCCTTCTCTGCTCTAAGGAAAACAACCCCAGCCTGTCCAGTCTCTCTTCATAGCTGAAACGCTCCAGCCCAGGTAACATCCTGGTAAATCTCCTCTGCACCCTCTCCAATGCAATCACATCCTTCCTATAGTGTGGCGACCAGAACTGCACACAGTATTCCAGCTGTGGCCTAACTAGTGTTTTGTACAGCTCCATCATAACCTCCCTGCTCTTATATTCTATGCCTCGGCTAATGAAGGCAAGTATCCCATATGCCTTCTTAACCACCTTATCTACCTGTCCTGCTGCCTTCAGGGATCTATGTACATGCACACCAAGGTCTCTCTGATCCTCTGTCCTTCCTCGGGTCCTACCATTCATTGTATATTCCCTTGCCTTGTTAGTCCTCCCAAAATGCATCACCTCACACTTTTCAGGGTTAAATTCCATTTGCCACTGTTCTGCCCATCTGACCAACCCATCTATATCGTCCTGTAGCCTGAGGCTTCCCTCCTCGCTATTTACCACTCCACCAATTTTCGTGTCATCTGCGAACTTACTGATCATACCTCCTACATTCATATCTAAATCATTAATGTACACTACAAACAGCAAAGGACCCAGCACCGATCCCTGCGGTACACCACTGGACACAGGCTTCCAGTCACAAAAACAACCTTCGACCATCACCCTCTGCCTCCTGCCACTAAGCCAATTTTGGATCCAATGTGCTAAATTTCCCTGGATCCCATGGGCTCTTACCTTCTTGACCAGTCTCCCATGCGGGACTTTGTCAAAAGCCTTACTGAAGTCCATGTAGACCACATCAACTGCACTACCCTCATCCACACACCTAGTCACCCTCTCGAAAAATTCAATCAAATTGGTTAAACATGATCTCCCCCTGACAAAGCCATGCTGATCTCCCCCTGACAAAGCCATCCTTAAAAGGATGATATATGCCCAGATTGTTTCCTTCTATAGGGCTGACCGTTTCCCCTGAAATTCAACATCAATGATTACACCTCCTGAGGAACCAGTATGCAGGGGCACGTCTTTAATTAAGTTGCCTCATTACTCAGGTGATTACTTCATCCTGAAACTGACCATTGCTGTAGGGTCAGTCTCGGGTCAATACTTCAGTGATCACTACTTTAAAATTGACTTATACTTTCCTGCTTAACAAGCTAAAGGTTAATATTACTGCAATATCAATATAAATCAATAGCAGTATCATATTAGGTAGACTTCAGGTCAGTCTGATTAACCCTTGTTTGGTTCAGAGTATCTAAGGCCAACATTATTTTATAGGAACAGGAGTAGGCCATTCAGCCCCTCGAACCTGCTCCACCATTCAATTAGATCATGGATGATCTGTACCTCAGCTCCATGTATCTGCCTTAGCTCCAGATCCCTTGATACCCTTACCCAACAAAAATCTATCCATCGCAGTCTTGAAAGCTCCAATTGTCCCATCATTCACAGCCTTTTGGGGGCAAGAATTCCAGATTTCTACTACCCTTCGTGTGAAAAGGTGCTTCCTGATTTCCCTCCTAAATGGTCTATCTCTAATTATAAGATTATGTCGCTTCATTCTTGATTCCCCCACCATAGGAAATAGTTTATCGGTATCTACTCTATCAAATCTTTTTAACATTTTAAACACCTCGATCAGATCACCCCTCAATCTTCTGAACTCAAGGGAATACAAGCCAAGTTTATGCAACCTGTCCTCATAATTTAACTTTTTAAGCCCCGGTATAATTCTGGTGAATCTGCGCTGCACCCACTCCAAGGACAACCTATCCTTCCTGAGGTGCGGGGCCCAGAACTGAACGCAGTGTCCAGATGGGGTCTGACCAGAGCTCTGTACAGCTGGAACAGAACCTCCTCCCCTTTGTAATCCAGCCCGGAGATAAAGGACAACATTCCATTAGCCTTTTTGATTATTTTTTGTACCTGTGCAATTTAGTGATTTGTGTACATGGACACCCAAATCCCTTTACTCCTCCACAGTTCCCAGTCTCTCACCATTAAGAACATGTTCCGATTTGATCCAAAGTGGATGACCTCACACTTCCCCACATTGAACTCCATCTGCCACAGTTTTTCCCTTGGTGACTTACCCTCTGATTTATTTCCCCTCCCCTGCATGAAATAAGCTTGATTCTGGTATTGGGATGTGTTGTGTTGATTGGGAGAGAGCTGGTGGCTCTGAGTATTGGGATGTGTTGTGTTGATTGGGAGAGAGCTGGTGGCTGAGTATTGGGATGTGTTGTGTTGATTGGGAGAGAGCTGGTGGCTCTGAGTATTGGGATGTGTTGTGTTGATTGGGAGAGAGCTGGTGGCTCTGAGTATTGGGATGTGTTGAGTTGATTGGGAGAGAGCTGGTGGAGGCGGGATTGTAATTGACGGGAGGTGTAACAGCGCTGAAACTGACACGGGCAGTTCCAGTATCTCCGGGCGGCAAAGAATACAAAGCTGCGGCTTTTAAATCACCTCGAGATACAAGCCAGCTATTGATCCTGCAGAATGACATCTAAACAAGAGCGAAAGAGAGCGAGTGAAAGCGGTAATATTTTAGTAATTTTCCAGATGCATTTCTAGTTTTAATCACAACATAATTGTTACTTTGCATAAGTGTTGTTGCAAAAACATTATTTGTAAATGTTTATCATTTGCAGCTTGTGGGCACGTGAAAAAGGAAGTTTGTTTTAAAAAACTGTATAAGTTAATCGTGAAGAGAGATACAGCCACTGCTCTCCCCTCCCCCCTGTTAGTTACCCGCGGGTTCGACTCCAGGATTTTAGATGGAGACAGTTATCAGCCGCGAGTGGGTTCTGTTAGATTAAAAGGACAGTGCTCTTTTTGTTGTAGTTTGTGCAACTTTTTAAAAGTCCCGTCCCACTCTCTTTAATCACGGTGGGGTATCCACCTCCGCCTTTTCTATCTTCCTGTCACGTTGGCTGCTCCCTCCCACCTCTCATTAGAAAGATGAGGCTGTTGGTTTGTGCTGTGATTCTAGCCCCCGACCACGTTTCCACAGGAGGGGTGAGGAGTTCAGTCCCTTTGCTTCACCCCCGTACAGGGCAGTGATGTGGGGACCAGAAGTCTGGCAGCGATGCAACATCCGCAGTATTTTGCTATCGTATTAGAGTCTCCTTCCCTCGTTTGAATATTGTGTCACTGCTGTTGGGAGTCTTTTCCCAACCCGGAGTTAAATCAGACGATATGAGCCGTGTGTGGCTCCTGCTGCTCACCTTTTTTTTTTCTCTCTCTCTCTTTGTTTTGCCTCCACATCATGAACCTGGCAATAGGTATTGTCAGGCTTTTGGAATTTGGGTTATATTTTAGAAGTTTTCAGACGGGCCACTTTAAAACAAAACCGGACTGGCAGCAATCCTAATGTCAATCCAGAGCGACACCCACCTGCAGGGAAGGGTCAAAAGCTCGAACCACGACTCCTTGCTTGGGGCTAAAACCTGCCTTGAGAGGGTAGAGGTCTGGAATCGCTCACAACAGCTTCCAGGGAAGATTTGGACCAATGGAGAACCCTGACCTGAGGAAGGGACTGTGATGCATAGATGACGAAAGGGAGGCGAGAAGTGAAGGGAAGGGGGCATGAGGAAGAGAGGAGCTGTCCTACAGAGCGAGAGGTGAGTTTAATTATTTCACTAATGACCGTTTGTATTTATATAGCGCCTTTAACGTAGTAAAACGTCCCAAGGTGCTTCACAGGAGCGTTATCAAACTAGACACCGAGCCGCAAGGAAATATTAAGACCGGTGACCAAAAGCTTGCTCAAAGAGGTAGCGAGGCAAAGAGGTTTAGGAGGGAATTGCAGAGCTCGGGGCCCAGGCAGCTGAAGGCACGGCCGCCAATGGTGGAGCGGTTAAAATCGGGGGTGCACAAGAGGCCAGAATTGGAGGAGCGCAGAGATCTCGGAGGGTTGTGGGGCTGGAGGAGGTTACAGAGATAGGGAGGGGCGAGGCCATGGAGGGATTTGAACACAAGGATGTGAATTTTAAAATCGAGGCGTTGCTTAACCGGGAGCCAATGTTGGTCAGCGACTAGCCGTGACTTAAATTTTTGATTTTTTTTTTTGCTTGCAAGCTAAAATGTGCGTTTCTTAAAGATTGCACTCTCAGGACATGATGCATTTAAGGGGAATTTAGATGAACACATGAAGGAGAAAGGAATAGAAGGAAATGCTGACAGGTGGGAGGAGGCGCGTGTGGAGCCTAAACACTGGCATGGACCTGTTGGGCCGAATGGCCTGTTTCTGTGCTGTAAATACTGTGTAACATTGCTGCTCAGTTACTCACATGTTGCAGTTACAAGAGCACCCTTGCCTCTGTGTCAGAAGGTTGTGGGTTCAAGTCCCACTTCAGAGACTTGAGCACAAAAATTTAGGGTGACTCTCCCAGTGCAGTACTGAGGGAGCGCTGCACTGTCGGAGGGGCAGTACTGAGGGAGCGCTGCACTGTCGGAGGGGCAGTACTGAGGGAGTGCTGCACTGTCGGAGGGGCAGTACTGAGGGAGCGCTGCACTGTCGGAGGGGCAGTACTGAGGGAGCGCTGCACTGTCGGAGGGGCAGTACTGAGGGAGGGCTGCACTGTCGGAGGGGCAGTACTGAGGGAGGCCGCACTGTCGGAGGGGCAGTACTGAGGGAGCGCTGCACTGTCGGAGGTGCCGTCTTTCAGATGAGACATTAAACCGAGGCCTTGTCTGCGCTCTCAGGTGGACGTCAAAATCCCATGGCACTATTTCGAAGAAGAGCAGGGGAGTTCTCCCTGGTGTCCTGGCCAATATTTATCCCTCAATCAACGTCACTAAAACAGATTATCTGGTCATTATCACATTACTGTTTTGTGGGATCTTTCCTACATTACAACAGTGACCACACTTCAAAAGTACTTAATTGGCTGTGGGATGTCCTGGGGTCGTGAAAGGTGTTGTATGCAAGTCTTTCTTTCCTTTCTTTATAATTTGGGTGATATTGCACATTTGCCATCTTAAAAACAACAAGCATTATATTTTTTCCCTCTGGTCTGCATCTATATGGCACCTGTTTGTCTTCTGTTCCCTCAACCCATGTCCTCCAATTACACTGCATAATGGGGCAACTGAAGCAGCCTCTTCAACCTGCCCTGGCTGTGATCACCTGATGGGACTCTGAGATGCTTCTGATTTGCCAGTGTCGTGGGTCCTGGGCCCCCTTGTCCTACTCTTACAATTTACTTTTAAAATAATGTTCCAGTTTAACTGTTTTCCATTCCATAAGGTTGCCTCACAGAGACCTCCTTTTCAGTTTGAGAAGCCCAGGTTTCTCCAGTATTTCCCCATAACTCAGACCCCTGACACTGGGGACCAGCCCAGTGGCTCTTGTCTACACTGTCTCCAGCACTTGACTGTCCCACTGACCAGAACTGGACACAGTGCTCAAGGTGGGTCTGACCAGAACTGGACACAGTGCTCAAGGTGGGTCTGACCAGAACTGGACACTGTGCTCAAGGTGGACCTGACCAGAACTGGACACTGTGCTCAAGGTGGGTCTGACCAAAACTGGACACAGTGCTCAAGGTGGGTCTGACCAGAACTGGACACAGTGCTCAAGGTGGGTCTGACCAGAACTGGACACAGTGCTCAAGGTGGGTCTGACCAGAACTGGACACAGTGCTCAAGGTGGGTCTGACCAGAACTGGACACTGTGCTCAAGGTGGGTCTGACCAGAACTGGACACAGTGCTCAAGGTGGGTCTGACCAGAACTGGACACAGTGCTCAAGGTGGACCTGACCAGAACTGGACACTGTGCTCAAGGTGGGTCTGACCAGAGCTCTCTACCGTTTGATCATGACTTCCTCTGACTTGTATTCTACTGTTCCTGCTGTATTTCAACATCCGATTGCCTTTGTTGATTGCTGCTCTGAATTGGTTGGACATGTTGACTTTACTGAGACTCCAGGGTCTCTCAGATTCATCCCTCGCTATTTCAGCACCATTCATGGAGTACGTGTGTTGCCCATTGTTCCTTCCTATGTGCAATACTTTACACTTGTCTGCATTAAAATATCATCTGTCATTGTTTTTCTCATTTCCATATCTTGTCCAACTTGAGCTGAGTTGCTTCCTTTTGATTCCTAGTATGATATTCTCTGCAAATTTGATTAACGTGCATTGAGTTTCTGATTCAGTCAGTGATCTAAATTAGAAACAGAAGTGGTCCCAACATCAATCTCTGAGGCGTCCCATTCACTACTTTCCCCCTCCCACTCACCCAGCTCCTCTTACCAAGTACTCATGTTTTCTACCCTTCAGCCAGTTTATTATCCATTCCCAGGGTTTACCCTGAATCCTTACAACTTTGAATTTAACTAACAGCCTTTCATGTGGAACTTTGTTAAAAGCCTTCTGGAGGTCGAGGGCTTTCCACAGTCCACTTGGGCTGTCACTTCCTCAAAGAAGCCAAGGAGGTTGGTCAGGCATGATCTTCCCATTCTGACTCTGTGCTGACTGCTGTTTAGTAGGTTTATTGTAAGGTTAATCCTTGAGGTTACTCCTGATAATCAATTCTGTTAGTCTCCCTTCCATTCAGTGTAAATTAATGGGTCTGTTGTCTGTCTGTTCTTTTTAAATCTGAGCACCACGTTAGCGTGTTTCCAACATAGATTAAGTCCTGCATGATCTAACATTCACCAGCGCAACATCGGAAAGCCAGAATCTATCATCTTTGGCCCCTCCCCAATGTCCATTGACTCTCTCTTAATGATTGTCTCCCTAATCTCCCCTCTAGTGTCTCTTGGCACTCTATAAATCTGTTCTTGGATGACTTGCACTTCCATCTCATTTGCCTTGGTTATCTCTGTTTGTTTAGGGAGGGTATGTTGCTCATATCTTCCCTTGTGAATGTCTGGAAGCGATAATCATTCAGAACGTTTGCTATCTTCAGCGCAACCTTTGTTTTCAGCCTGTTTGCATCTTTTATGGTTCTTAACTCTCCTCTAACTGCCCGCTAATTGTAATACTGAGGGTTTAACTGTTCTCTTCAATCTCTGCAGCTGATCGTTCTTTTAACAAGTTGCTGCATGTTCCTATATTAATTCGAGTCAACCCCTTTTTTCTCGTTGCGGAAATTGTAGAGGTCACTTTTAATTTTATTTTTTTTATTTGTTAATCCATTTAAGGTCCTGTTTAGTCTGAAGTTACTAATTCTAGGTGTTGTATTTATCCTTCATGCTCAGCTTTGGGTGCTAAAGTTGGCCAGCAAGTAAGTAGTTTATATCATTCTTCCTACCAAAATGTATCACCTCGCATTTCTCTGCATTAAATTTCATCTGCCATGAGTCTGTCCGTTTCACCAGTCTGTCTATGTCCTCCTGAAGTCTGTTACTATCCTCCTCACTGTTTACTACATTTCCGAGTTTAGTATCATCTGCAAACTTAGAAACTATGCCCTGTATACCCAGGTCCAGGTCATTAATATGAGACAATCGTGTTGGATCTTTATAATCTTGATTCCTGCTATAGTGAAGTAGGCTCAAAATAACTGTCCTACACCAGCTTTGATCCAGTGACAATAGATACTGTGATACGGGGCACAGTCCCATGCAGTCTCTCACACATTCCTCTCTTCCCCACCCCCTCCCACTATATACACACACACAGTGCTGTGCCTGGCAGTGTCTCGCTGCCTCCGACAGCCCGCAGGCACTCCCTGCCAGCTCCTCCCCCAGAAATCTCTCGTGCCTGTTGACACAGATTCTGCACCACCTGGCACGATGCCAGGCTTCACCCCACATCTGGCAGTTATTTTTGCTAGCTTTTCTTTTCTTTCAGCGGTCACCATGGTAACCTAATCTGACCTCGTGCAGTACGAACCTAACTTGGGCTGGAGCTCTGAATGTTTTGATTTTTTTTTTAAAAAAAGGTAATGAACTTACTCTGCTAATTCCTCGCTGTACGGTTCAGCAGGCTCGAGGAGCCCTCCGGTATCCTGCCCAAGTGAGTCATTTGTGAGCTGAGATGGTGAGATTTGTCAGGCTATTCCACAGTCAAGAGAATCTCGGCTGAGCTTGATCATGTCCTGGCCCAATGTCCATGCTCTTACTTTAGAAACAGGAGCCAGAAATGGTGATCAGGAATAGGAGCCAGTGAGTAACTGGGCTTCAACAGCGAGAGTACTCGGCTTCAGGGGCCTCAAGTTAGACACCCTGGATTGGGCCATGGATCCTCTGGACCTCTTTGAGATTACACTTGTGTCGCAAGGCTCTCGTTATCCAAGTATGCAGCTAGTTTTCACTGGCACATATGCACATTCTGGCTGTTTGGGATGTTTTCTTGTGTTCACTGCAAGTTGTTTCTAGCAGTAGCAGAGTCTATAAATCCTTTAATAGGATGTGGGAGTGAGGGGAGTGGGATTAGATTGGGTGGGATATTAAAGGGTATGGGGAGTGAGGGGGAGAGAGGGTTTAGACTGGGTGGGATATTAAAGGGTTTGGGGAGTGAGCAGGAGAGTGGGATTAGACTAGGTGTGATATTAAAGGGTATGGGGAGAGAGGGTTTAGACTGGGTGGGATATTAAAGGGTATGGGGAGTGAGGGGGAGAGAGGGTTTAGACTGGGTGGGATATTAAAGGGTTTGGGGAGTGAGCAGGAGAGTGGGATTAGACTAGGTGTGATATTAAAGGGTATGGGGAGAGAGGGTTTAGACTGGGTGGGATATTAAAGGGTTTGGGGAGTGAGGGGGAGAGAGGGTTTAGACTGGGTGGGATATTAAAGGGTTTGGGGAGTGAGCGGAGAGTGGGATTAGACTGGGTGGGATATTAAAGGGTTTGGGGAGTGAGCAGGACTGGATGGCTTGTGGAGAAAAACACTGGCACAGACTTAATGGGCTAAATTGGCCGTTTGTATGCCCGAATATTCGAGGAATGAATGGGTCTGGTACTCCTGATGTTCACTGTGATTTATGATGCAGTGAGGCCCAGCCTCCCAGTTGATCCTCTGGCATGTCAGCTGTGGCTCAGTGGGCAGCACCCTCGACTGAGTCAGAAGGTCGTGGGTTCAAGTCCCACTCCAGAGACTTGAGCACAAAAATCTAGGCTGATACTCCAGTGCAGTACTGAGGGAGTGCTGCACTGGTCGGAGGTGCCGTCTTTTGGATAAGATGTTAAACTGAGGCCCTGGCTGCTCTCTCAGGTGGACGTAAAAGATCCCATGGCACTATTTTGAAGAAGAGCAGGGGAGTTATCCCTGGTGTCCTGGCCAATATTTATCCCTCAATCAACATAACAAAAACAGAATGGGCCAAAAATTCGGCACTTGCCGGGTGAGTACGCACTGTGCACTCACCCGTAAGGCCTCCTGAAGTGCCGGTTTCCTGCATGCGCGGGAAACCGGAACTTCCGGTCTGGTGAAGGGAGTGGTTCAGAGGTGAACCGCGTGCGCGGTAGAGGCTGCGCGCACGCAGCAAACTTAGGTTTTTTTTCAGGTTTCTCCGGGAGGGTAAGTATTGAAGAATCTGCGCTTTTAAAAAGGAGGCGCAGGACCTGTTTTCAACAAGGTAAGTGATTAATTAATTATAATTAAAAAAAAAAAAAAAAAATTTCAACAGGTTTATCTTTTTTAGATACTTTAAAGAAAGGTAAGTTTATTTTTAGCACTGTTAAAAAGAATTTTAATTTTTTCAAAATTTTAAATTTTTGTTTAAAGTAGTTAATTTATTTAACTTATAGTTATTTTAAAAATGTGATTTAAAAAAAATGTATTTGAAGTTTAGCTGTTGTTTTGGGGCCGATTTCAATTCATAGATTTGACAGGTCTTCCTGTCAAATCTATACATGAAAGATGGTCTGCTGCCATTGGCTCTCCATGGCCCACGTGATCCCAGGGGACGCATCGCACTAACTGCGCCCCTGGGACACGCAAGCACTGAGCGCCGGCAGTTGGGGCAGGCCCAGGAGCTGAAGTCCCCGTGGGCCAGAAGCAGAACGGCAGACGCGGTAGGTAAGTGCGCGCGGGATCCTTACCCCCGCGGCAAGCCAGAGAGGCGAATTTCTGGGCCATTATCTTGTCATTATCACATTGCTGTTTGTGGGAGCTTGCTGTGTGCAAATTGGCTGCTGTGTTTCCTACATTACAATAGTGACTACACTTCAAAAAGTACTTCATTGGCTGTAAAGCGCTTTGGGACGTCCGGTGGTCGTGAAAGGCGCTGTAGAAATGCAAGTCTTTTTTTTCTTTTTGTAGTTGCCCTCGGGATTCCTGGCTCTGTTCTCCAGCGCACAAGGCTGGCGTTTAGCTTTGTCTCTTGCCCCTGGTCTGTGACTAATGACCTTCTCAATGACCCTGGCTGAAGGATTTACTCTGACCCAGCAATCTAAGAGCTGAATTAACGTTATCGGTAGATTGTCCCTTGGGTGGCTTGTTTTTGCTATTTTGCCTGCAGTAGATTCTGTTCTTGTTTTAAGTCTGCGCTCTCATGCTGTCTGACTGAGTGAGTCCTCCATGCAGTTTATTCTTAGAAAGGGTAGGAAGCTGAGGTGGGGTGTTTTTGTTCAAAATGCCCCCCCCCCGCAGTTGTCGTTGTGGTGATTTATGTTTCGGAGCTACCTCCCTCCAGGCTGCCCCAGGGATGTCACCAATGGGCAGGAGCTGTCGGTATCTTGGCTCAAACTCCAAAAGCACTGCAATAATTATTGTGTAGGCAAATCCAGCAGACATTTTGCACCGTAAGATCCCACAAACAGCGACGAGATAAATGACTAGTTGATCTGTTTTTGGTGGTGGTGGTTGAGGGAGAAATTTTGCCCAGGAGCCCCAGAGAGCTTCCCACTCCTTAACTAGTGTCATGGGATCTTTAACATCCACCTGAACCGGCACCAAGAACCAGGTTTAACATCTCCAAAGGGTGGCACCTCAACAATGATGACTTACATTTACATGGTGGTGTTAATGCTCCAAGGTGCTTTAGAGGTGAAAACAGATGCTGAGCTGTCTTTGAGACAATTTAAAGGTGACTGAAGACTTGATTGAACAGCTAACCTTTTGAGGAGGTTTTTGAAAGGGAGAAAGTTAGCAAAGCAGAGGGCTTTGGGAAGCGAGTTTCAGAATGTGGGGCTGAGACAACTGTCGGGTCTGCCACCGAAGGCGGGGCAGAGAGAGGGGATAGAAAGGAAACCAGAGTTGGAACAGGTGGGCTGAGCGGAGGACTGGAGAAGGTTTCAGCGGTAGCGAGGGACGATGTCCTGGAGGGAATCGTGAACGAGGCGGAGGAATTTTCAATTTTGAGTATAGGGTGTTGGTGGCGATTTGATGAGGAGTGGGGTGATGGGTGAACAGCCATCATTGGGGAGATGCTTGAAGGGATTCTTTAAAATCACTGGGAAAGGGAAGGGCCATTAGAAATCCACAACACAGCTTCCAGAAAAGAAGGTTGTCTTAACAACAACAACTTGCATTTATATAGCGCCTTTTAACGAAGCAAAACGTCCCCAGGCGTTTCACGAGTGTTATTAATCAGAATTTGATTCCGAGTCACAGAAGGAAATATTAGGACAGGTGACCAAAGGCTTGGTCAAAGAGGTAGGTTTTAAGGAGCCTCTTAAAGGAACAGAGAGAGGTAGAGAGGCGGCGAGGTTTAGGGAGGGAATTCCAGAGCTTCGGGCCTAGACTGCTGAAGGCATGGCCGCCGTTATAATCGAGGATGTGCTAGATGGCAGAATTGAAGGAGCGCAGAGATCTTGAAGGCTTGTCGGGCTGGAGAAGGTTAGCGAAATAGGGAGGGGTGAGGCCATGGAGGGATTTGAAAACAAGGATGAGAATTTTGAAATTGAGGGGTTGCTGGACCGGGAGCCAATGTAGGTCAGCGAGCACAGGGGTTATGGGTGAATGGGACTTGGTGTGAGTTAGGACACGGGCAGCCGAGTTTTGGATGAGCTTAAGTTTATGGAGGGTGGAAGATGGGAGGCCGGCCAGGAGAGCGTTGGAATAGTCGAGTCTTGAGGTTACAAAGGCATGGTTTCAGCAGCAGATGAGCTGAGGCAGGGACGGAGTCGGGCGATGTTATGGAGGTGGAAGTAGGCAGTCTTAGTGATGAAACGGATATGGGATCAGAAGCTCCTCTCGGTGTCAAATAACGACCGAGGTTGTGAACGGTCTGATTCAGCCTCAGACAGATGCCATGGAGCGGGATGGAGTCAGTGGCTAGGGAACAGAGTTTGTTGCAGAGACTGAAGACAATAGCTTTGGAGGAAATTTCTGCTCATCCAGTACAGGATGTCTGACAAATCAGAGAGTGGAGGGGTCGAGCGAGGTGGTGAGGTAGAGCTCGGTGTCGTCAGCGCACATGTGGAACCTGATGTGCTTTTGGATGATGTCGCCAAGGGGCAGCGTGTAGATGAGAATTAGGAGGAGGCCAAGGATAGATCCTTGGGGACTCCGGTAACGATGCGGGAGCGGGAAGAGAAACCATTGCAGGTGATTCTATGGTTACGACTGGATAGATAAGAATGGAACCAGGCGAGGGCAGTCCCACCTAGCTGGATGCCAGACGAGATGCGTTGGAGGAGGATGGTGTGGTCAACCATGTTGAAGGCTGCAGATCGGTTGAGAAGGATGAGGAGGGATAGTTTGTCACAGTCATATAGGATGTAATTTGTGACTTTGCTAAGGGCTGTTTCAGTACTTTGGCAGGGGCAGAAACTTGATTGGAGGGAATCAAACATGGAGTTGCAGGAAAGATGGGCACGGATTTAGGAGGCGACAACACGTTCAAGGACTTTGGAGAGGAAAGGGAGGTTGGCAATGGGGCGGTAGTTTGTAAGGACAGAGGGATCAAGGGTGTTTTTTTTTTAGGATGGGGTGATGATGGCAGAATTAAAGGGAAGGGGAACAGTACCTGAAGAGCGAAGGAGTGGGGGGGGCAGGAAGGGAAGTTGGGTGGCCAACAGTTTGGGAATAGGGTCGAGGGAGCAGGAGGTGGGTCTTGTGGACAAGATGAGCTTGGAGAGGGCACGATGGGAGATACTAGAGAAAGGTGTGAGGCTAGGGCAGGGGGCGTTCTTGGGGAAGTTTGGCCCGGTGGGCTAGGGGAAGGGAGGGAAGTGGCAGAGGCAGCTGAACAGATCGTCTCAATCTTTGTGACAAAGTCGTCCATGAGCTTCTTGCACTTATTGTTGGTGAGGATGGTTTAAGAAGACAGTTTGTAGTGAAGAAAAGAAGCTGGGGGTAATTTTTGCATTTTGGGATGATTCTGGAAGAGTGAGCAGTTTTGAAAGAGGAGAGTAGGACCCGATGGTGCTTTGTGGTCCGGCCAGATCTGGCAATGGATGGTTAAGCCAGTTGTCTGCCATAAACGTTCAAATCTGTGTCCCTTTGATTAATGGTTTTAATGGGGACAAGGGCATCAAAGGTGAAGGTGAGGGTGCGATTGAGCAGATAAATAGCTGCAGAAATGTTCTGATGAAAGGAGGACCAAAGGCTAGACAGTTGAGAATTTGAAAGTGTAGTTGTAAGTGACTTCCAGGAGCGGACACAGAAGGAAGTGGGGTTGGGAAGGTGAAGGGGGATGTGGGTAGAGAGGGATACAAGGAAGTGATCAGAGATGGCCTTATCTGTGATTGACACGATGGGAGTAGCGAGGCCACGTGAGATGGCGAAGTCGAGGGGGTGGCCGTGTATATGGGTAGTGGAATTTATATGGAGGGAGAGAATTTAGGGTGGAAAGGAGGGCAGTGAATTCCAGAGGAGAGTGAGCATGATGAGTTGAGATGGAGGTTGAAGTCACCGAGGATGAGAAGTTGCTCGGTGCTGAGGGAGGAAAGCAGTGAAGATATCTTGGTGAGAAACTTAAAATGTTGATTGAGTTTTTTGAGGAAGTCGCTAGGGAAATCCTGTAGGTGTTGTCTACCTGGACTTTCAGAAAGCCTTTGATCAGGTTTCTCACAGTAGGTTACTTCACAAGGTAGAAATTGTAGTATCCGTAGGAATTTGAAATGCTGGATTAGGAATTGGCTTCAATACCGCAGTCAAAAAGTTAACAGATGTGCTTCATCATGGAGACATGTTACTGGTGGCGTCCTCCCAGGATCGGTCCTCGGCCCGCGACTCTGACATGGACAGTGCTGTTGGGAGTGTGGTAAGTAAGTTTGCAGATGACACTCCACTCTGTGCAAGGGTTAAAACGGTAGTGGAGTGTAATCGAATGCAAAAAGATTTAGATGTGCCAAGGGAGTGGACAAAATTGAGAGGTCGCACAACACCAGGTTATAGTCCAACAGTTTTATTTGAAATCACAAGGGCAAATGGTGTTTAATTTAGATAAATGTAGTGTCATGCATGTTGGTAGGGTCAACTCAGAATTGATGTATCATTTTCAGGGAACGATACTGGAAGAGGTTGAGAGAGAAAAAGATCTTGGTGTTATTGCGCACAGATCACTGAAGGCTCATGACCAATGTAGAGAAGCTGTAGCTAAAGTTAACACAGTATTGGGTTGTATTAATAGAACCATTCAGTATAAATCAAAGGACACCATTCTGTCATTATACAGGTCGTTGGTTAGATCGCATCTGGAGTGCGGCACACAGTTTTGGTCCCCTCACATGGTGGGTGATATAGTGGCCTTGGAAAAGGCCCAGAGGAGAGCTACAAGAATGATTTCTAGCTTAAAGAATCTTAGTTACTCAGGTTTAAGAACATTGATCTATTTAGACTTCGAGATGACCCGATGGAGGTTTATAAAATAATGAAAGGGCTGGATAGCGTGTCTATTGATAAACTGGAATAATCTAACAGATTGGGGAGGACTATGCAAGACTAGGAATAGGCTAGATGTTGGGTAGGAAGCGTCTAATCATGAGGTGTGGGGCAGGCTTGATGGACCAGCTGGTCTTTTCCTGCCTGTCATTTTCATATGGTTTTTTTATAGTGCAGGATAGGATGTGGGGGCTGGAGTTTTGGAGGAGTCAGAGTTTGTGTAGGGTGGAGCTTGAGAGCCCAGTGAAGAAAGCTTTGGAGAAGCCTGGAAGTGACATAGATGTGGAGGAGGGTTTTGCTGGTTATGTGCTGAAGTCCTAGAGTGGGACATGAACCCACAACTTTCTGACCCAGAGGTGAGACTGCTACCAACTGAGCCAAGCTGATGCTCTCTAATTGAAAGATTCAGGTAGTTTATCATATAAAGGATATTTGCCAACCTGGAGCGTTATTTGACAGGAGACTTGATTCACTTCTGCTGTTATCAAATGGAGCCTGACTCAACGTGTTTGAATGTTGTCGTGGCAACTACAGCTGATAATACAATCAATGACCTGAAGCTTCAGACTCACTCTGACATGTTTGGGATAAATGCAAGGGAAGACCGTAGAAGTGTAACTTTTCATAGTTACCTGAACTGAGACAGCCAAAAAGCTCAATAAATGGTCTGAGTGGCCATTAATTGCATTGCAGTTATCAAATTTCTAGCTTGGTGCCAGAGGATAATGATTTGGAGTGGACTCTACCCACCCATTTAATCTCCTCCCACAGCCCATGTACACTCTCCCCTATCATGGATTCTACCCACCCATTTAATCTCCTCCCACAGCCCATGTACACTCTCCCCTATCATGGATTCTACCCACCCATTTAATCTCCTCCCACAGCCCATGTACACTCTCCCCTATCATGGACTCTACCCACCTATTTAATCTCCTCCCACAGCCCATGTACACTCTCCCCTATCACTGACTCTACCCACCCATTTAATCTCCTCCCACAGCCCATGTACACTCTACCCTATCACAGACTCTACCCAACCATTTAATCTCCTCCCACAGCCCATGTACACTCTCCCCTATCACGGACTCTACCCAACCATTCAATCTCCTCCCACAGCCCATGTACACTCTACCCTATCATGGACTCTGCCCACCCATTTAATCTCCTCACAGCCCATGTACACTCTCCCCTATTATGGATTCTACCCGCCCATTTAATCTCATCCCACAGCCCATGTACACTCTACCCTATCATGGACTCTACCCACCCATTCAATCTCCTCCCACAGCCCATGTACACTCTACCCTATCATGGACTCTACCCACCCATTTAATCTCCTCCCACAGCCCATGTACACTCTCCCCTATCACGGACTCTGCCCACCCATTTAATCTCCTCACAGCCCATGTACACTCTCCCCTATCATGGATTCTACCCGCCCATTTAATCTCCTCCCACAGCCCATGTACACTCTCCCCTATCATGGACTCTATCCACCCATTCAATCTCCTCCCACAGCCCATGTACACTCTACCCTATCATGGACTCTGCCCACCCATTTAATCTCCTCCCACAGCCCATGTACACTCTCCCCTATCATGGACTCTACCCACCCATTTAATCTCCTCCCACAGCCCATGTACATTCTACCTTATAATAATCTTCACCTAGCGACCTAATAGAGGTTTTCAAGATGATGCGAGGTTTTGATAGAGTAGATGGAGAAAAACTCCCTCTGGCGAGTGGGTCAATAACCAGAGGTCAGAGATTAAAAATCATTGGCGAACGATCTAGAGGGGAGATGAGGAGAAATGTTTTCACTCAGAGTTGTTGGGATCTGGAACGCTCGACCTGAAAAGGTGGTGGAAGCTGATTCCAGCAATAATTTTGAAAGGGAGTTGGGATAGGTACTTGATGTTGATGAGGAACTTACAGGGTTATAGACAGCAAGAGGGGATGTGGGACTAAGCAAGACTGCTCTTTCAAAGAGTCTCCTTCTCTGCTGTAAGTTTCTATGGTGCCCTGTACTGTGGACCTTGGCCCTTCACTCTGATATGATAAGAAATAAGAGCAGGAGTCGGCCATTTGGCCCCTCAAGCCTGCTCCACCATTCAGTAAGATCATGGCTGATCTTCTACCTCAACTCCACTTTCCTGCACTATCCCCATATCCCTTGATTCCCTTAATATTCAAAAATCTATCGATCTCTGTCTTGAATATACTCAATGACTGAGCCTCCACAGCCCTCTGGAGTAGAGAATTCCAAAGCTTCACCACCCTCTGAGTGAAGAAATTTCTCCTCATCTCAGTCCTAAATGGCCGACCCCTTATTCTGAGACTGTGACCCCTGGTTCTAGACTCCCCAGCCAGGGGAAACATCCTCCCTGCATCTACCCTGTAAGAATTTTGTATGTTTCAAGGAGTTTTCTGGATGAAAAATAAATCTGTAATCACAGTTTGTTAAATAAACTGCTTTTATCTGTATCTTTCAACATTTTAAGGACCTGGTTCCTGTCCAGGATTGAAATCTCTGTCCTGTGTGTTTCTCTGTCCTCCAACTTAGCTGTTTCTTTCATTAGCTTTGCTCTCTGTCCTTGGGCACGGCATTGTTAGAGTACATTACTACTGTGATGATCACTTATAATTGAGGTGGTGTTTGCCTTCCTTGTAAGGTTTGCTCTATGCTGGGAGCATAGAGTCCGAGTGTTATTCCCATTGCTGCTGACTAGGGCTTTGATCCTGTTTGGGGAAAGATTTCTTCTGTGTTGCTGCTTTCTGAGGTAACTGGCCCCCTCCTGGGTATTTAAAAGGGTAACGCTATAGGGTCGATGGCTTTTAATGAGCATCACTTGTGTGTTAAGTACCTTTTGGACATGAAGGGTTTTGCCAACTGTCAGCTTAAATCCTGACTGAGGGACAGATGGACGGAAATAGATAAGTGGGAAAGACTCGGACTAACGGTCATGTGGCTTAGTTGAAGAATACAATAAGTTTCTGCTCCGATTGTGTGAACAAACTGTGCTTTTTTTAAGATCGCTTTCATTCTTTAAATGACCGCTGTCTTGTTTCTTGTGGTTAGTTTGTTTGCCGCATCTTCATGGGCCTTGTTTGATGTCGCTGATGGGCAGTGATTCCCAATAAAGGCTTTCTTTGTGAAACGCGGGTTTTTCTGGGATTGATGCGGGGACGGGAATGAGGAGGCTGGCTGACCTGCAGAGTCTGGTCTCCCAATGGCCCTGTCTCTTACTGCAGCTGCCACCTTGATAAAAACATAAGAACTAGGAGCAGGAGTAGGCCATACGGCCCCTCGAGCCTGCTCCACCATTCAATAAGATCATGGCTGATCTTTTACCTCAACTCCACTTTCCCTCCCGCTCTCCATATCCCTTGATTCCCTTAGAGTCCAAACATCTATCTAACTCAGCCTTGAATGTACTCAAAGACTCCGCATTCACAGCCCTCTGGGGCAGAGAATTCCAAAGATTCACAACCCTCTGAGTGAAGAAATTCCTCCTCATCTCAGTCTTAAATGGCCTACCCCTTATCCTGAGACTATGCCCCCTAGTTCTAGACTCTCCAGCCAGGGGAAACAACCTCTAAGCATCTATCCTGTCAATCCCCCTCAGAATCTTGTATGTTTCAATGAGATCACCTCTCATTCTTCTAAACTCCAGAGAGTATAGGCCCATTCTACACAATCTCTCATCATAGGACAGCCTTCTCATCCCAGGAATCAAACCTTCGTTGCACCGCCTCCAAGGCAAGTATATCCTTCCTTAGATAAGGAGACCAAAACTGTGCACAGTACTCCAGGTGTGGTCTCACCAAGGCCCTGTACAATTGTAGCAAGACTTCCTTACTCTTGTTCTCCAACCCCCTTGCAATAAAGGCCAACATGCCATTTGCCTTCCTTATTGCTTGCTGTACCTGCATGCTAACTTTCTGTGTTTCTTGCACGAGGACACCCAAATCTCTCTCAACACCAACATTCTAAAAGTTTCTCGCCATTTAAAAAATATTCTGTTTTTCTATTCTTCCTACCAAAGTGAATAACCTCACATGTCCCTACATTATACTCTATCTGCCACCTTGCTGCTCACTCACTTTGTCTATCTATAGCCCTTTGCAGACTCTTTGTATTCTCCTCACACAGCTTTCTAACCATTTAAAAAATATTCTGTTTTTCTATTCTTCAACTTGTCTATATCCCTTTGCAGGCTCCTTGCAGCTTACTTTCCCACCTAGCTTTGTATCGTCAGCAAACTTGGCTACATTACACTCGGTCCCTTCATCTAGGTCATTAACATAGATTGTAAATAGCTGAGGCCCCAGCACTGATCCTTGCGGCACCCCTCTAGTTACAGCCTGCCAATCTGAAAAAGACCCGTTTATCCCTACTCTCTGTTTTCTGTCCATTAACCAATCCTCTATCCATGCCTCGATATTACCCCCAACTCCATGAGCCCTTATCTTGTGCAATAACCTTTTATGTGGTACCTTATCGAATGCCTTTTAGAAATCCAAATATACTACATCCATTGGTTCCCCTTTATCTACCCTGCTAGTTACATCCTCAAAAAACTCTAAATTTGTCAAACACAATTTCCCTTTCATAAAACCATGTTGACTCTGCCTAATCATGTTATGATTTTCTAAGTTCCTGATACTACTTCTTAACGATGGATTCCAGCATTTTCCTGATGACTGATGTCAGGCTAAGTGGCCTGTAGTTCCCTGTTTTCTCTCTCCCTCCTTTCTTGAATAGCAGGCGTTACATTTGCTACCTTCCAATCTGCTGGGACCGTTCCAGAATCTAGGGAATTTTGGAAGATCAAAACCAATGCATCCACTATCTCTGCAGCCACCTCTTTTAAAATCCTAGGATGTAGGCCGTCAGGTCCAGGGGATTTGTCTGCTTTTAGTCCCATTAGTTTCTCTAGTATTTTTTTTTCTCTGCTTATCTTAATTACGTTATGTTCCTCACCCTCATTACGGGCAACACGGTGGCATAGTGGTTAGCACTGGTGCCTCACAGCGCCAGAGACCCGGGTTCGAATCTGACCTCGGGTGACTGTCTGTGTGGAGTTTGCACATTCTCCCCGTGTCTGCGTGGGTTTCCTCCGGGTGCTCCGGTTTCCTCCCACTGTCCAAAAATGTGCGGGTTAGGTTGATTTGGCTATGATAAATTGACCCTTAGTGTTAGGGGGGGATTAAATATGTGGGGTTATGGGGATAGAATGGGATATGTTAGGGGGAATTAAATACGTGGGGTTACGGGGGTCGGGTGGGATATGTGTACTGTGGGGATTAAAGCAGGGACAGGGTACTGGATTTGAATGATCAGCCATGATCGTATTGAATGGTGGTGCAGGCGCGACGGGCCGAATGGCCTACTCCTGCTCCTAGATTCTATGTTTCTATGTTTAGACCCTTGGTTCCCCACCATTTTGGTATGCTTTTTGTGTCTTCTACTGTGAAGACAGATACAAAATATTTGTTTAACGTTTCTGCCATTTCCTTATTCCCCATAATAATTTCTCCTGTCTCAGCCTCTAAGGGACCAATGTTTACTTTTGCTACTCTTTTCCTTTTTACATACTTGTAGAAGCTCTTACAATCTTTTTATAATTCGTGCTAGTTTACTCTCATTCTATTTTTTCCCTTTTTATCAATTTTTTGGTCATCCTTTTTGCTGGTTTCTGAAACTCTCCCAATCCTCAGGCTTACTACTATTCTTCGCAACATTATAAACCTCCTCTTTCAATCTAATGCTATCCTTAACTTCTTTAATTAGCCACGGATGGATCACTTTTCCTGTGGAGTTTTTGTTTCTCAATGGAATGTATTTTTGTTGAGAATTATGAAATATTTCTTTAAATGCTAGCCACTGCTTATCTACCGCCATACCTTTCAATCTATTTTTCCAATCTACTTTAGCCAACTCGCCCCCTCATACCTATGTAATTGGCTTGATTTAAGTTTAAGACTCTAGTTTCGGACTTAGGCAAGTCACTCTCAAACTTAACGTGAAATTCTATCATATTATGATCACTCTGCCCCAGAGGATCCTTTACTGTGAGATTGCTAATTAACCCTAAATCATTACACAAGACAAGATCTAATGATTATTTTACTTCAGTACTTAACCAGGGAGATAGAACAGGTGGGCATGACATTGGATGATGAGATTAGTAATGAGATAAGTGCATATAAAATAAGAGGGGATATATTAAATAAACTAATCAAACTCAAAGAGGATAAAACCCCTGGTCCAGATGGATTGCATCCATGCATTTTAAAAGAATCTAGGGAAGAGATAGCAGAGGCATTACTATACATATTTAATAATTCGTTAGAAAAAGGTGTAGTGCCAGAGGACTGGTGGATAGCTAACGTAATACCGATATTTAAGAAGCGGGATAGAACATATCCAGGGAAGTATAGACCAGTCAGCTCAACATCGGTAGTAGGAAAAATAATGGATTCCCTACTAAAGGAGAAAATAGAAGAACATCTAGAAACCAAAAATATAATAATGAATAGTCAGCGTGGATTTCAAAAGGAAAAGTCTTGCTTGACCAACCTTATTGAATTTTTTGAAGAGGTAACAGAGAGAGTAGACAATGGTAATGCAGTAGATGTAATTTATCTGAATTTTCAAAAGGCCTTCGATAAGGTACCCCATAATAGACTAATGAACAAGGTCAGAGAATGCGGGGTCAGGGAACAAGTAGCAGAATGGATTGCTGGCTAGCTTCAGGACAGAAAGCAGAGTGGGAGTAAAGGGTAGCTATTCACAGTGGCAGAAGGTGGGTAGTGGTGTTCCACAAGGATCAGTGCTGGGACCACTGCTGTTCACAATTTATATTAATGATTTAGACTTGGGAATCAAAAACACAATTTCTAAATTTGCGGATGAAACCAAATTGGGGGGGATAGTCAATACTGAGGAGGACTGCAACAAGTTACAGGAGGACATTGATAAACTTGCAGAATGGGCATATAATTGGCAAATGAAGTTCAACACAGATAAATGTGAGGTAATACATTTTGGGAGGAAGAATAGGGAGGTCACATCACTTGGAGGGTGCGAGTCTAGGTGGGGTGGAGGAACAAAGGGATCTCGGAGTACAAATACACAAATCACTAAAAGTTGCAACACAGGTTAGCAAGGCCATAAAAAAGCAAACCAAGCACTAGGGTTTATTTCTAGAGGTATAGAATTGAAAAGTAGGGAAGTTATGCTAAACCTGTATCGAACCTTGGTTAGACCACACTTGGAGTACTGTGTACAGTTCTAGTTGCCATATTATAAAAAGGATATAGAGGCACCGGAGAGGGTGCAGAGAAGATTTACAAGGATGATACCAGAAATGCGAGGGTATACATATCAGGAAAGGATGAACAGGCTGGGTCTTGTTTCTCTTTTTTTGGAACAAAGAAGGCTGAGGGGTGACCTAATAGAGGTCTTTAAAATTAGGAAAGGTTTTGATAGAGTGGATAGAGAGAGAATGTTTCCACTTGTGGGGAAGAGCAAAACTAGAGGCCATCAATATAAGATAGTCACCAAGAAATCCAATAGGGAATTCAGAAGAAACTTCTTTACCCAGAGAGTGGTGAGAATGTGGAACTCACTACCACTGAGTGGTTGAAGCGAATAGTATAGATGCATTTAAGGGGAGGCTAGACAAGCATACGAGGGAGAAGGGAATAGAGGGTTATGCTGATAGATGTAGATGAGGAAAGACAGGAGGAGGCTCGAGTGGAGCATAAACGCCGGCATGGACTGGTTGGGCGGAATGGCCTGTTTCTGTGCCGTATATATCCTATGTAAAATAGCCTGTTCCCTAGTTGGTTCCATGACGTATTGTTCTAGGAAACTGTCCCGAATGCATTCCATGAACTCGTCCTCCAGACTACCTTTACCAATTTGATTTGTCCAGTCTATATGAAGATTAAAGTCCCCCACGATTATTGCATTACCTTTGTTACAAGCTCCTACTATTTCTTGATTTAATATTCTATCCAATGGTATAGCTACTGTTAGGGGGCCTATATACTACTCCCACCAGTGTTTTCTTCCCCTTGTTTTTCCTTGTCTCCACCCATACTGATTCTACTCCCTGATCTTCTGAGCCGAGATCCTTTCTCTCTACTGTCCTTATGACATCCTTTATTATCAGGGCTACCCCCCCTCCTTTTCCATTCTGGCTGTTTTTTCAAAACGTCAAGTACCCTGTAACATTTAGTTCCCAACCTTGGTCACCTTGCAACCACGTCTCTGTAATGGCTATTGGATCAAACCCATTTATCTCTATTTGTGCCACTAGTTCGTCTATCTTGTTACGAATGCTTCACGCATTCAGATAAAGAGCCTTTAACTTAAATGTTTCACCATTATTCCCTGCTTTGACCTTATTCTCTGCTGCACTGCTACCGTTAAACTTTCTGTCCCTTCCTGTCACACTCTGCTAATTTTTACCCAAATCGCTACACTGCTCTATTGCCTTGACCTTTCTCTTTAGATTTCTAAATTTCCCCTCACCTGACCCCTCTCTGCTTTTTTAGTTTAAAGCCCTACCTACAGCCCTAGTTATTCGATTCGCCAGGACACTGGTCCCAGCCCGGTTTAAGTGGAGCCCGTCCCAACGGAACAGCTCCCTCTTTCCCCAGTACTGGTGCCCGTGCCTCATGAATTGAAACCCCTTTTTCCCACACCACTCTTTGAGCCACGCATTTAACTCTGATCTGCTTGACTATGCCAATTTGCGTTTTGGGTCAGGTAGTGATCCAGAGATTATTACCCTTGAGGTTCTGCTTATTAATTTAAACCCTAGCTTTCAAACTCCCTCAGCAGAACCTCATTTTTATTTCTACCTATGTCATTGGTTCCTACAAGGACCACGACAACTGGATTCTCCCCCTCCCACTCCAAGTTCTTCTCCAGCTGCGAGGAGATATCCTTAACCCTGGCAACACAGCCTTCGAGACTCACCTCATCTTTCGTTTAGGCACCCTACAGCCCTCTGGACTCAACATCGTGTTCAACAATTTTAGATCATAACCTCGGCCCCTATCACATTTACATTTTATTTTTTCATCCGCCCTTTTGTTTGGCCCCCTTTTTTTTTCCCTCCTAGAAGCTGGCAGCTGTCCTTCATTCTGCCAGTGCATTTCACACTTCTTTTAGCCTCAACCTGTCACATTAACACCTCCTCTCGCCTTGAATATCTCTTAATGTCTCTCAATGTCTCTTAATCTCTCCTTTTGTTCTTTCATCCCCTCCCCCTTTTCCCAGCTTTATACTTGCTTTAAATCTATTTCATTTCCTGCTTTTTTTCCAGTTCTGACGAAAGGTCTTCGACCTGAAACGTTAACTTTGTTTCTCTCTCCACGGATGCTGCCTGGCCTGAGTTTTTCCAGCGTTTTCTGTTGTTATTTCGAGACTCTTTTGTGGCTGCAGAGATCAATATCTATCCCCCTGACTATACTGTCCCCTACCACATTCCTTCCTTCCTTTTCCTCCCCTCCCCCCCCCCCCCCCCCCCCCCCCCCCCCCCCAACTTGGATGGCCCCTGTACCACGGTGCCGTGGTCAGTTTACCCATCCTCCCTGCAGTCCTTTTCCTCATCCATACAGGTAGAAAGTACCTCGTACCTGTTGGACAAAGGCAAAGGCTGAGGCTCCTCCATCACTACATCCTGGGTCTCCATACCTGCCTAACTCGCAGTCACACCCTCCTGTCCCTGGCCACTGACTAACTCTAAAGTACTACTTAACCTAAGGGGTGTGACTGCCTCCTGGAACAAAGTGTCCAGGTAACTCTCCCCCTCCCTGATCCATCGCAATGTCTGCAGCTCGTACTCCAGCTCAACAATTCTGAGCCGAAGTTCCTCGAGTTGCAGACACTTACTGCAGATGTGGTTGCTCGGGATCGCGATGCTCTCCACAGACTCCCACATGCTGCAGTTACGACACACCACCTGCCCTGTCATCTCTAACCTTGTTTTATTTATTAATTAATTCGTTAAAGCTTTTATTCAATCGCTAGTTTAGTTTATTATTTGATTATTTTGTCGAGTTTAAGTTATTTTAATAAGTACTAGCAAGTTACAGTTTCTCAGCTCTTAATTTAGCCCCCTTCCCCAACTTCGAGAGCAAAAAAATGCTGTAATACTCACCAACCTGCTCTCCTGTGACGTCATTCTTTGATTTGTTTTTGTTTTTGAATCGGAGCCTCCCGCTGCTTTAATTCAGGTCCACTCTCGGGCCGCTCTTTATCCTCTCGTCGCTGTCGCTGCTTTAATTCAGGTCCACTCTCGGGCCGCTCTTTATCCTCTCGCCGCTGTCACTGCTTTAATTCAGGTCCACTCTCGGGCCGCTCTTTATCCTCTCGCCGCTGCCGCTGCTTTAATTCAGCTCCACTCTCGGGCCGCTCTTTATCCTGCTGCCGCTGCTTTAATTCAGGTCCACTCTCGGGCCGCTCTTTATCCTCTCGCCGCTGCCGCTGCTTTAATTCAGGTCCGCTCTCGGGTCGCTCTTTATCCTCTCGCCGCTGCTGTCGTTGATGTTGCAACATGGGGGGGAAAACCACTACCAAAAATGGATTGGTCATCCCAGACGCAACTGAAATCCCTAGAATGCACTGGATTCTGATTATTGGAACTTCTGTTCCCATTCCCAGTGCCTTCAGCTTGAAATGGTAAACACCATAAAATGAGTAACCCGATCACCAGGAGAATTTTTTCAGCCTTCAATTTGATGTTCAACAATTTCTAGTTGGTAGCCTGCAACGGTCAGCAAATCAGCTTTGCGGGGCAGGAAGGATTGGGTTTGGCTGTGATGCCCCCCATTGCTGAAGAGCCCATCAAGGTTCATAATGAATGGGCACCTGGAAGGAGGCTGCCACCCACTGGATGCATGGAGTGGTGGGCGGGGGAATGAGAGGAAACCGGAGCTGGCTGTCTTTTCTGGCATTTGCAGCAGTTTTCGTGGGACTGGGGCACTAATGTTCAAGACGTGACAATACAGCAAACAGAGGGGTCCTAGCACGCACCCGCATTTCTAACCCTGTCTGAGCAGATAAATGGGAAAATCAACATGACTTGAGTGTCTTATCAATAGGGCGGTTACATATTTACAGGAGTGAAGTCGGCCTATCTCTGTCTGCGTCCACACACAATCATGTCATCTGATTAGTTTCCATGGCTATGTACTTTATTTGTCACTTGTAAATGATCCTGATTTGTGTGAGGACTGTGATATGTTTTTGTCCTATTTACATGGCTTTATAATGGACTAGGGTGTGTGTCATAAAACTACACCGGCAGTTTAACACCGGATTAAAAAATGCCCAGCCTGGCCTTTGAAACTGTTTTCCTAAAGCAATGATGAATGGAGCGGAACTCTTTCTCTTCACCACCCACTCTCCTGGACGGGCTGATCCACAGTCCCAGAGGCCCTCTGATAACTCGCCATTCATATGGCAGCCTTGACGGAGTTCCAACAGGCTACCTTACCATGGAAGGATCACAGCCAAGCCCAATCCTGTTTTCCCCCCTGCCAACACCCAGCAAGAGTGGGTGATCTGGAGCAGGAAACCCTGTACTCTGTTCAGCTAACTTGGTACAAACTGGTGACTGAAGCTGAGACCTTTCTGATCTCCTGTCTCATCACTACACTAGATAGTGGATGTACCAACAGAGTCAGCAGGCAGCCATTGCCTGTGACTTTTAATAATGGGTATGAGAAATTCGAACATCAGTTAATAAGGAGGAAATGAGAAAAAGGCTGTTAAACCAATCCACGTCCCTGTACAGAACCCCCCTCACCGTTCAACCAATCCACGTCCCTGTACAGGACCCCCCTCACCGTTCAACCAATCCACGTCCCTGTACAGGACCCGTCTGTGACGCATATGGGGGTTGATTTGAACTTTGGGCAGATTTCAAGCCGGCAGGGAGAAGGGGTGACTCCTGGGCCTCAGTACCTCGCCATCAGGCCACTCAAACACGGAAAGCATCTTCTTTGTCTTCCTAACCTTTCCTGTTTGGTTCTCTGTCTGTGTCCACCTTGCTCACCCTCTCCATTCTGCTTCCTGCTCTCGCCCTTTCTCCACGCCATCTTGTGTCCCACTTCACCCCCTCACTTTACCTCCTTCCCCACCCGCCAATGTGTTCCTTTAACCTCTCATCCTGGACCCAGTCAGCCTATTCCTATCTCCCTCTTCATGGCATGTATCCCCATCCTTTCTGCAGCAAAATCCCCTATTTGGCCTCTTTCTATGTTTTTTGTCTCCCAGTTAAGCTGCAGTTCGCTCTTTCAGTAACCTTTCTTTGTGTCCTGTTAACCGCTTCACCGAGTCATTATACAAACAGACAGCACTCTAGACCTTGCAGGGTTCTGTTATTCATTAATGAAAATTCTATTTATCTGTTAGTCTCCAGACTCCGTGTTACAAGGTGCTGAATATTTTATTTTGTACCTGTAGGGGACAGTTAGGGTTCAACATTCCCTTTTATGAGAAACCTAAGGCTCTTTCCAGTCTCTTTACACTGACAGACCTGTATCCACCAGTACTGTACCCTCGTTATACAGTGACAGACCTGTACCCACCAGTACTGTACTCCAGTGTTATACAGTGACAGACCTGTACCCACCAGTACTGTACCCCAGTGTTATACAGTGACAGACCTGTACCCACCAGTACTGTACCCCAGTGTTATACAGTGACTGACCTGTACCCACCAGTACTGTACCCCAGTGTTATACATTGACAGACCTGTACCCACCAGTACTGTACCCGTGTTATACAGTGACAGACCTGTACCCACCAGTACTGTACCCCAGTGTTACAGTGACAGACCTGAACCCACCAGTACTGTACCCCAGTGTTATACAGCTCAAAATCCTTTCCCCAGTTACAGGCTTGGTGTGGAAGGACACAATCTATTGTTGTACTGCTGGGGGTTTCTCGCAGTTCACGTGGACACTGGATGAACTGTCACACTTCACTGAAATTCCAGTGATTTCTTTGGCTATCAGATCTATTGGCCCTGAAATTGGTGGAAATATAATGGTGAGTTCACGGCGTTCGCCATTATTATTGTGTAAAAAGCCGGCAATTAGTGGTGAGGTTGAGATACTCGGTGAGTTCCAGTTCTCCACAAATTGCCGGACGATTTGCACCGTTCTGCGAACCTCACGCAAACTGGAAAACTGACCATTGCCGTGAGCCTCCCCATTGTGTGTCGTGAGATTGCCGGATTTATACCGTTCATACGAATGAATCTCACTGCAGCCATTTCGGGCTGGTAATTCATGTCGTAAGGACCCTGTTAATGATGCGATTGATGGTGCTGACCTGAAACTCCGCCTTGGAGCCCCAGAAAGGGAACAATTGAAACTGGAGTCTCCATCCGGCAGGTAGGGAATTGTTCCGAGAGGGTTGTAGAATTAAAGATTATTTTTCTCACTTTTCCTTTGTCTCTTTCTCTCTCAATCCACTCTTTCTTTCCCTTTCTCTCTCAATCCACTCTTTCTTTCCCTCCCTTTCTCTCTTTCTCGTTCTGTCTCTAATTTGACTTCAGTTCACCCCATTTCCTTCTCCGTCGTCCCTCTGTTTCTGTCTCTCTCGTTTTGTCTCATTGGTTCAGGAGATAGACTGCTGCTCCTGTCGTTCGTTCACTCAGGTCTCAGATGCCCCGTCGCCAGCTTGCACTTCCAGAAATCTGTGGCGCAAAAATAACACAAGCTGAAAATCCAATTCACGGCACTCGCTGTGAGATGCCCCGATCCAGGAAATTCTGGGCTGTTGTGACATCAAATTATTTCCAATCAACTGATTAACACATTCAGCAGTTGCTATTTCCTATGTTCCATTTTTAAGCATGTCTTGTATTGTGTTTCCTCTTGTTGAGAAGAGCCCAATGGGCCGAAGAGGAAGTGTCCCGTTACTGTGGATGGAGTATTGCTGGATGGACCCCTGAATGACCCTAAAGCAGGAGAACAATTTGTACAAGATGCATTTCAGATCATTTTGGAGGAGGCCATCAGGAAGGGGACAGATGTCAATGAGAAGGTAGGAGCAGTTTCAATCTATTCATACCAAAATCGGGGAGCAGCCAGCTAATGCTCCAACAATTGGGTGTTGACCATTTCAGTGCTGTCACTGGGCACCTTGTCTGGGTTCATAGAAACATAGAAAAATAGGAGCAGGAGTCGGCCATTCAGCCCTTCGAGCCTGCTCCGCTATTCAATGGGATCATGGCTGATCCTCTATCTCAATACCATATTCCCGCTCTCTCCCCATACCCCTTGATGCCTTTTGTGTCTAGAAATCTATCTATCTATCTCCTTAAATATATTCAGTGACTTGGTCTCCACAGCCTTCTGTGGTAGAGAATTCCACAGGTTCACCACCCTCCAAGTGAAGAAATTTCTCCTCATCTCAGTCCTAAATGTCCTACCCCATATCCTGAGACTGTGACCCCTCGTTCTAGACCCCCCCCAAGCCAGGGGAAACATCCTCCCTGCATCCAGTCTGTCTAGCCCTGTCAGAATTTTATAAGTTTCAATGAGATCCCCTCTCATTCTTCTAAACTCCAGTGAATACAGGCCTAGTCGACCCAATCTCTCCTCATACGACAGTCCTGCCATCCCAGGAATCTGTCTGGTGAACCTTCGCTACACTCCCTCTATGGCAAGTATATCCTTTCTTGGGTAAGGAGACCAAAACTGCACACACTACTCCAGGTGTGGTCTCACCAGGGCCCTGTATAACTGTAGTAAGACATCCTTGCTCCTGTACTCAAATCCTCTTGCAATGAAGGCCAACATATCATTTGCCTTCCTAACTGCTTGCTGCACCTGCATGTTTGCTTTCAGTGACTGGTGTACAAAGACACCCAGGTCCCTTTGTACATCAGCATTTCCCAATCTATCACCATTTAAATAATACTCTGCCTTTCTGTTTTTTCCTACTGAAGTGGATAACTTCACATTTATCCACGTTATACTGCATCTGCCATGTATTTGCCCACTCATTCAACTTGTCTAAATCGCCTTGAAGCCTCTTTGCATCCTCCTCACAACTCACAATCCCACCTGGTTTCGTGTCATCAGCAAACTTGGAAATATTACATTTGGTTCCCTCATCCAAATCATTGATATATAGTGTGAATAGCTGGGGCCCAAGCACTGATCCCTGCGGTACCCCACTAGTCACCGCCTACCACCCCGAAAAAGACCCATTTATTCCTACGCTGTTTCCTGTCTGTTAACCAATTTTCAATCCATGCCAGTATATTACCCCAATCCCATGTGCTTTAATTTTGCACACTAACCTCTTATGTGGGACTTTATCAAAGGCCTTCTGAAAATCCAAATACACCACATCCACTGGTTCTCCCTTATCTATGCTACCAGTTACATCCTCAAAAATCTCCAGTAGGTTTGTCAAACACGATTTCCCTTTCATAAATCCATGTTGACTTTGTCTAATCCCGTTGATATTTTCCAAGTGTCCTGTTATCACATCCTTTATAATAGACTCTAGCATTTTCCCTACTACTGATAGGCTAACTACTGTAGTTCCCTGTTTTCTCTTTTTTTAAATAGTGGGGTTACATTTGCCACCCTCCAATCTGTAGGAACTGTTCCAAAATTCTATAGATTAAGGAAGATAACAACCAATGCATCCACTATTTCCATGGCTACCTCTTTTAGTACTCTGGGATGCAGATTTTCAGGCCCTAGGGATTTATTGGCTTTCAGTCCCATTAATTTCTCCGGCACTTTTTTTACTAATACTAATTTCCTTTAATTCCTCCTTCTCACTAGACCCTTGGTTCCCTAGCATTTCTGGGAAGTTATTTGTGTCCTTCTGTGAAGACAGAACCAAAGTATTTGTTTAATTGCTCTGCCATTTCCTTGTTCCCCATTATAAATTCTCCCGTTTCTGACTGTAAGGGACCTACATTTGTCTTCACTAATCTTTTTCTTTTTACATACTTGTGGAAGCTTTTACAATCCGCTTTTATGTTCCTTGCAAGTTTACACTCATACTCTCTTTTTCCCCTCTTAATCAATCTCTCAATCAATCATTCAGTCTGTCCCACAGCAGGTCCTAACACAAGTCTCTCTCTCTCATGAGATTCTTGAGCCACTCACTAGAGAAGAGTAGCTGAGGTGATTTCCCATTGCCTTACTCACGATTTTTAGCTGTGGAGTATCTTTTCCTTGGAGGGCTTCAACCAAGGCTAAAGAGGCCCACCTACCCTTTACTATTTGGTGGGGGGGGGGGGGGGGGGGGGCGGGCGGTCACCAACGTCCCTCAAACACAAGTCCCCATCTCTTTCCCCCCCCCCCTTCCCATCTGGAGATTAACTCAGTATTCAGAGGCACTTGAGGCACTACACTTTTTGTCTGATCCTCTTAATTCATCTCGTCAAATTGTGCCTGCTGCCAGTGACAGACCTGTACCCACCAGTACTGTACCCCAGTGTTATACAGTGACAGTCCTGTACCCACCAGTACTGTACCCCAGTGTTATACAGAGACAGACCTGTACCCACCAGTATTGTACCCCAGTATTGTACAGTGACAGACCTGTACCCACCAGTACTGTACCCCAGTGTTATACAGTGACAGACCTGTACCCACCAGTACTGTACCCATGTTATATAGTGACAGACCTGTACCCACCAGTACCGTGCCCCAGTGTGATACAGTGACAGACCTGTACCCACCAGTACCGTACCCCAGTGTTATACAGTGACAGACCTGTACCCGCCAGTACTGTAACCCAGTGTTATACAGTGACGGACCTGTACCCACCAGTACTGTACCCCAGTGTTATACAGTGACGGACCTGTACCCACCAGTACTGTACCCCAGACCTGTACCCACCAGTACTGTACCCCAGTGTTATACAGTGACAGACCTGTACCCACCAGTACTGTACCCCAGTGTTATACAGTGACGGACCTGTACCCACCAGTACTGTACCCCATTACCCACAGCCCAGGTTTGGAAGGATGCAATCTATTGTTGTAGTGCTGGTGATTTCTCTCCGTTTAAGTGGACACAGGATGGACATGTCACACACCTACCATTGCACCTAATCTGCTGACAATACTGATATCTACCTTTGGACTTCCCCCAGAAAACGAAGTTCACGAAATGCGCAAATTGTACATGTACTATAGGGGAAACTGGTGGTGTGGGCTGAATGGCCTCCACTATTTCAGTATTTCCTTGTGTTCCAATCCTAGAAAGGTTTGGACAAGAGTTTATTAAATCAAGTCAGCTGGGAGGGACCCAGGTCTGTAACCTAGTTCGTTGCGCTTTCCTAACCCTTCTCTTTGTAGTGTGGTCACCTCTCTCTTTGCTTGGTTTGTCTGCTAGGTCTGTGAATGGAAGGAACCAGATGAACTGCGAGATCTTCTTGACCTCGATTTAGTTGATGCTGGTGAGCCCCATGAGAAACTGCTGGAGCGGTGCCAAGACATCATCCGATACAGTGTCAAAACGAGTAGGTAACCTCCTCACTGGCCCCATTTTTGAAGGCCCCAAGTGACTTGTATTGTGATCCAGCACAGTATTTGGAAGTGCAGCATTCTGATTGTCTGAACATTGTACATTTTCAAACTTGTTTTGAGGCTGTTGAACCTAATTCCTAAAACCCTGCGAGATATCCTCACCCCATCCACCATATTGGAAATTTCTGTTTTTTTGCATTAGTTACTGGTCATCCATTATTCAATAAATCTCTCGATTCAGTGGGGGGTGGTTTCTGGTTTCTTGCCTCTCCGAGGAGATAACGTGGCTGCTGGCGGGTAGGAAGTGTCTGGTCATGATGTTCCATCCATCATGAGGAGTGGGGCAGGCTTTATGAACCAGCTGGGCTTTTCCTGCCCATCATTTTCATATGTCCGTACAGTCAATGGTTTCACGCCCCCAGCAACCAACTTCGAATCCTAGAATGAGACAGCACAGGAGGCCATTGGACCCATCATGCCTGTGCCGGCTCTTTGGTAGAGCTATCCAATTAATCCTGCTCCCCTGTTCTTTCCCCATAGCCCTGTACATTTTTCACTTCAAGTATTTATTCAATTCTCTTTTTTGAATGTTACTATTGAATCTGCTTCCATCACCCTTTCAGGCAGCGCATTCCAGATCACAACAACTCGCCGTGTAAAAAAGTGTTTCCTCGTGTCGCCTCTGGTTCTTTTGTAAATCACCTTCAATCTGTGTCCTCTGGTTACCGACCCTTCTGCCACTGGGAACAGTTTCTCCTTATTTACACTATCTTGAGCGCTTCTATCAAATCTCCCATTAACCTTCTCTGCTCTAAGGAGAACAACCCCAGCTTCTCCAGTCTCTTCCACATAACTGAAGTCCCTCATCCCCGGTACCATTCTGGTAAAGCTCCACTTTACCCTCTCCAAGGCCTTGACACCCTTCATAAAGTGTGGTGCCCAGAATTGAATACAACACTCTAGCTGAGGCCTACCCAGTGTTTTATAAAGGTTTAGCATAACTACTTTGCTTTTGTACTGTGTTCCTCTATTGAAAAGCATTGGGATCCTTGGCTTTATTAACAGCCTTCTCAACTTGCCCTGCCACCATCAAAGATTTGTGTACATACTCCCCCAGGTCTCTCTGTTCCTGCACCCCCTTTAGGATTATACCATTTAGTTTATATTACCTCTCCTCATTCTTCCTACCAATGTATCACTTCACACTTCCCTACATTAAATTTCATCTGCCACATGTCTGTCCATTTCACCAGTATGTCTGTCCTCCTGAAGTCTGTTACTGTCCTCCTCATTGTTTACTACATTTCCAAGTTTCGTATCATCTGCAAACTTTGAAATGATGCCCCGTATACCCATCCAGGTCATTAATATACAGGTTGAGCGTCCCGAATCCGGCAACCTCGGGACTGAGGCCGAGCCGGTTTTTGTGTTTTTCCGAACGTGTTTCAGATGTCTGAAGTCCGGAACTATCGCAACCTGGGCTCCGGCGTTTCCGGACTTCGGACGTCAAACACGTTCCGAGTCCGGAAATGCCTGGGCCCAGGTTGCAGTTTGACAGGGTGTCCGGATTCCGGAACATTTTATGGATTCCGGACGACCCTGCCACCAATCGTTACGGAACTCCGGATTTTGGACGCTCAACCTGTGTGTGTATATGTGTATGTATGTATATCTATATCTATATCTATCTACCTTATCTACCTTATCTACCTTATCTACTTATCTACTTATCTACTTATCTACTTATCTACTTATCTACTTATCTACTTATCTACTTATCTACTTATCTACTTATCTACTTATCTATCACCTCATCAAAGAACTTCATCAAGTTAGTCAAACACAATTTACCTTTAACAAATCCATGCTGACTTTCATTTGTTGGCCCATATTTTTCCAAATGCCAATTAATTTTGTCCCAGACTATTGTCTCTAAGTTTCCCCACCACTGACATTCGCCTGTAGTTGCCGGGTTTATCACTCTCCCCTTTTTAAACAGGGGTGTAACATTTGCAATCCTCTGGCACCACCCCCACATCCAAGGAGGATTGGAAGATTGTGGCCAGAGCCTCCACAATTGTCCGCTGTGGCTCAGTGGGTAGCACGCTCACCTCTGAGTCAGAAGGTCGTGGGGTCAAGTCCCACTCCAGGGACTTGAGCACATAAAGCTAGGCTGACACTCCAGGGCAGTGCTGAGGGAGTGCTGCACTGTCGGAGGTGCCGTCTTTCGGATGAAACGTTAAACCGAGGCCCCGTCTGCTCTCGGGTGGACATAAAAGATCCCAATGTTGTGGCTGCCGCGGAGCACGAATGGAGGCCGAGTCAACATGTGAAACACATAGCTTTTAATCACAACTCTGGTCAAAATGGCTGCAGCCACATTTCTCCCAGAGGCCCCGCCCACTCCTTTTCTCCTGCCTTAAAGGCAAGGTGCCCGATTTATTGTCCACGGACGGAAAAGTGGATTGCGCCCGTTTAGGTGGCGATCCGCCACACAGCTTCCCCCCAGAATCCACTTAGGAGGTGTGGACGAGACGGTGCGGCGGTCTGATGGGCCGGCTGGAGCGGCTCTTGTAGGACGCCGGTGGACGTGGAACGGCCGGGCGTGGAGCAGCCGGGTGAACCGGCTTGAGGGCAGGTCGGCCGCGTGGCAGTGGACGAGCTACAGGGACCTGCTCACCTGGCTCCGAGTGTGCTGGCTTGAGTCGATCAACCGACACTTTTTCGGTCCTGTCGCCCACTTGCAGGGTGAAAAATTTGTCCCCAGCCTGTAGCACCTTGTAGGGCCCGTCGTACAGGGGTTGAAGGGGTGGGCGTCGTGCCGGACGAAAACGAACCGTGCCTGGTGCAGGCTTAGTGGGACGTGTGAGGTGAATTCGCCGTGTCGGGCAATGGGCACTGGGGCGAACTGTAGCGCCGGTGAGGCGAAGTCGTGGCGTTGCTGGTCGGCTGACCAGGGTGTCGTGGCGGTGGGCAGGAATTCGCCGGGTACGCGCAGTGGCTGGCCGTACACGAGCTCTGCTGCCGATGCGTGGAGGTCTTCTTTAACCGCGGTACGCAGGCCGAGGAGGACCCACGGGAGTCGGTCGGTCCAGGCGCCGTCCTGGAGGCTGGCTCGAAGAGATGCCTTCAAGGATCTGTGGAACCGCTCACACAGTCCGTTGGCTTGGGGGTGGTGCGGTGAATGGTCACCCCGAGATTGCGTGCGACGGCGGTCCAGAGTTCGGAGGTAAATTGCGGACCTCTGTCAACGTCATGTCAGAGGGGACGCCGAACCGTGCGACCCAGGTGCTGACGAAGGCTCTGGCGATGTCGGCGGTGGTGGTAGAGGTCAGTGGAATTGCCTCGGGCCAGCGCGTGGTGCGGTCAACGATCGTCAGCAAGTGCGTGTGGCCTTGCGACGGCGGCAGGGGCCCGACGATGTTCACGTGGATGTGGTCGAATCTGCGCGAAAGGACGGTAAACTCCTCGGGGTGCTTTCGTGTGTTGCTGCACCTTGGCCCGTTGGCAGGCTAGGCAGGAGTTGGCCCAAGTACGCACATCCTTGCGAAGGCCGCGCCAGACAAAGCGGTTGGCTACCAATTTGATGGATGCGCGGGTGGGAGAGGTTGTAGAGAATCTCGAATACCCGGCGGCGCCAGGACGCTGGGACGACGGGCCGAGGTTGACATAGGGATATGTTGCACTTGACCGTGACTGCGGTCGGGCCACAGGCGACATCGGCCAGGCATAGCCCTGGTAGGTTGGTAGGTGCGGAGAGCAGATCAGGGTCGGTGTTCTGGTCTGCTGCGAGTTGAGCGTAGTCGACTGCTAGGTGTGCGGCGTGGATGGTGGGGCGGGAGAGGCAGTCGGCTACCACATTGTCTCGGCCGGAGACGTGTTGGATGTCCGTGGTGAACTCGGACACTGCCGCGAGCTGGTGCTGCTGCCTGGCGGACCAGGGGTTGGTTGTCTTTGCCATTGCGAATGTCAGGGGTTTGTGGTCGACAAACGCAGTGAAGGGGTGGCCCTCAAGCAAAAACTGAAAATGGCGGACCGCCAGGAACAGCGCGAGGAGCTCGCGGTCGAAGGTGCTGTACTTGACCTCCGGGGGGCGTAGTTGGCGGCTGAAGAAGGCAAGTGGTTGCCAGGCGCCATCGACCCACTGCTCATACACGGCGCCGACCGCGTGGTCGGAGGTTTCCGTGGTGAGCGCTACCCTGGCATTGGGCCGTGGGTGCGCGAGCAGGGTGGCGTCGGCGAGTGCGGTCTTGGTGGAGTCGAAGGCGGCTGACGCGTCTGCCGTCCATTCGACCACCATCTTGCCGCTCCTGCCCCAGAGGGCTTCATACAGGGGCCTCATGAGGGACGCCGCTTTGGGGATGAAGCGGTTATAGAAATTCACCATCCCGAGGAACTCCTGGAGGCCTTTGATGGTGGTGGGGCGGGGAAATTGTTGGACGGCCTGCACCTTGGTGGGCAGGGGAATGGCCCCAGCATGGGTGATGTGGTGGCCGAGGAAGTCGATCTTGTCCAGGCCGAACTGGCATTTGGCTGGGCTGAGGATGAGTCCGTGGTCGCTGAGGCGCCCGAACAGGATGCGAAGGTGTTCCTGCTTGGAGGAACTGGCTACCAGGATGTCGTCCAGGTAGACGAACAGGAACTTCAGGTCCCGAAGGACCGAGTCCATGAGCCGTTGGAATGCCTGGGCCACGTTTTTGAGGCCGAAGGGCATCCGCAGGAACTCGAACAGGCCGAAGGGGGTGATTACGGCCGTCTTGGGGACGTCCGCGGGGTGGACGGGGACTTGGTGGTAGCCGCGCACCAGGTCGACCTTGGAAAAGACTGAGCGGCCGGCCAGTCTAGCCGAGAAGTCCTGGATGTGCGGCACGGGGTACCGATCAGGGGTGGTGGCGTCATTGAGGCGGCGGTAATCCCCGCAGGGGCGCCAACCCCCGCCTGGTTTGGGGGCGATGTGGAGTGGGGAGGCCCAGGGACTGTTGGAGTGGCGGATGATGCCGAGCTGTTCCATGGTGGCAAACTCGGTCCGCGCGATCTCCAGTTTGGCCGGGTCCAGCCTGCGGGCGTGGGCGTACACTGGGGGGCCTGTGGTGGGGATGAAGTGTTCCACCCAGTGTTTGGCAGCCTCTGCGGAGAAGGTCGGATTGGTAAGGGTGGGAATTCGGCCAGGAGTGCCGAGTAGTCATCCGTGGCCCGGGCGTGGCACTGACGCCATGTTGACGGGGGGACATGGTGTTCATGTCCACGAGGCGGTGTTGAGGGATGTCTATCAGTAGGCCGTGGGCGCACAGGAAATCTGCGCCAATGAGGGGGGAGAGCACCTTGGCAGTGATGAACTCCCATCGGTAGCGGCGACCAGCGAGGTCGAGGGTGACTGTGCGGGTGCCATACATCCGGATTTCCGAGCCGTTAGCAGCAGCCAGCGCCGGTCCTCGTTTGCCCTTTTGGATGTCGAGGGAGGAGGCCGGGATGATGCTGTGCTGAGCTCCAGTGTCGCACAGGAACCGGTGGCTGGGCCTTGTGGCCGCGTGGTGGCCGGTGAGGGGCGCGCCCAGGCATTGGCTGCCAGGTCCGGAGTGATGTCGCGGCTGGAGTGAGCGGACAGCAGCTTGTCGGCCTCATCGGCCAGGGCTTCCAGGTCCGTGAGGCCAGACGCCACGATCGCTGGGCGGATGCTGAGAGGTAGCTGGCGGATGAACAGCGTGCGGAAGAGGGATCCGGGTGGGCTCTCGTCGGTGAGGGAGAGCATGTGGGAGAGGAGGTCTGACGGTGAGGCATCACCGAGGCCTGGAAGGTCAAGGAGGTAGCAGTTTCGCTGGTATGTCGAGGCTGTAAATTTTTTAAGGAGCGCGGCCTTAAGATGTGCATACTTGCCCTCCTCTGGTGGGTTCTGCAGCGCTGTCCAGACCTTCGTAACTGTGGAGCTACCGAGTGATGTGACGAGGTAGTCGTACTGCGTCCCATCTGTGGTGATGTTTCGCAGCCAGAAACGCGACTCGGCTTGGAGAAACCAGGCTTTGGGCTGGTTTTCCCAAAACTCCGTCAGTTTCACGGAAACTGCGTTCGTGTCCGCCATTGCAGTGCTCGGAATACGTTCTGAGCGTCGGGGTCACCATTGTTGTGGCTGCCGCGGAGCACGAATGGAGGCCGAGTCAACATGTGAAACACATAGCTTTTAATCACAACTCTGGTCAAAATGGCTGCAGCCACATTTCTCCCAAAAACCCAGAGGCCCCGCCCACTCCTTTTATCCTGCCTTAAAGGCAAGGTGCCCGATTTATTGTCCATGGATGGAAAAGTGGATTGCGCCCGTTTAGGTGGCGATCCGCCACACCATGGCACTCTTTTGAAGAAGAGCAGGGGAGTTATCCCCGGTGTCCTGGCCAATATTTATCCCTCAACCAAAACAACAAAAACAGATTATCTGGTCATTATCACATTGCTGTTTGTGGGAGCTTGCTGTGCGCAAATTGGCTTCGCGTTTCCCACATTACAACAGTGACTACACTTCAAAAATACTTCATTGGCTGTAAAGCGCTTTGAGACATCCGGTGGTCATGCAAGGCGCTATATAAATGCAAGTCTTTTTAACGTTGGAACAGCCCTTACTTTGAGTCTGACATTTTCCATTCTCCTCTGAGATTTCCAGTTGCGTCCTATTGGGATCTGGATTGAGACTGACTGCCCAACCCGATCTCCCAGCCAGCACATACAGCCTGGGCTGGCTTTGAACCCAGGTGCCAGAGGTGAAAGGTCAATGTCTAACCCGCTGCATTCCTCCGACCCCTGCAACTCGCCCTGATGAGTTTGTGAAGTAGGTGAAGCTCTGCTCAGTCACTGTGGGCTGAGGATCGTGCAACAACAACTTGCATTTATACAGCACCTTTAACGTAGTAAAATGTCCCAAGGTGCTTCACAAGCGCGATTATCAGACAAAATTTGACACCGAGCCACATAATGGAGATATTCGGACAGGTGACCAAAAGCCTGGCCAAAGAGGTAGGTTTTAAGGAGCATCTTAAAGGATGAGATAGGGAATTCCAGAGCTTCGGGCCTTGGCAGCTGAAGTGGTGATAAACTTGAATGTGGGGACTCTTTATTTGACTAAAATGGCTGCTTTCTCCTAACTGCTGAAATGTATCTCTCTTTTTTTTTTCTTCAGTTCATCCTCGATTTTACAACCAGCTGTTTGCAGGACTGGATCATCACTCCTTGGTTGGGCGTTATATAACGGAAACACTGAACACAAGCCAGTGAGCAGCATTTACTGATGGTCCAATCCAAGCGCTTGCAGTGGGTATTGTGGACAGCGGCATTTATTAGAAATTGGAAAACATGGAACACTGTGTTTTCCTGTTTTTTTAATTTCTCTCTTTCCCCAGCCCCCCCTCGCCCCCCCCCCCCCCCCCCCCCCATACCATCTAGATGAGGTGTCTCCATTTGTGCCATTACTGAGCTGCCCATTAGCTCCACGAGAAGCTTAGGTTCTCTTTCTCTTCTCATTGGGCTTGTAGAGATATAGGTCATATATCCCTATTGCCCTTATGTGGAGATATTCTAGGATATTGTCATCCATTCTTTACCTCTAATACAAGTTCAAGGTCTGAAATATCTGGGTAATTTTTTTTAATAAATCAAGTCAATTAGATAATAAAACACAACCCCTTGTATGCAGTGCATATGCGAGATTACCTTGCATGTAGTGCACATAAGATATAGGTACCAATGCTCACATATCAAGGACTCCTTCAGGGGGTCTCAAGTGTCATAACTGCTTAGCCTCAAAGACTAGATGGAAGATCCCCAGGAGCTCTAGTATGTCCCATCTTTCTTTTATAGTTTCTTTTTATGTAGGACAGATGTGGGCACCATATGTCATCATGACTATGTACACTGTTGACACACCAGCTCATCTAGTGGTGAGGTTAGCTGCTACCATTTGTTGTGTAGGCCTTTGATGTCTTGGGTTGTTTAGTACACTCTGGCCATTCCACACACGAGTGCTCATTAGTTCTCTGTAGTGTTTGAAGTCTCATCTAGCCATTGCAGAATGAGAATTAGTATGTGGCTATATATTAAAAGCTTGCTATGGCTATTCTACCTGGTACACCTGTACTTGTGCGCTCCCTTGGTCCAGTATGGCCAAACGTGGCACCGTGAGGGCAAGTCTGCATTCTGCTGCTGTGGGAGAGTCTCCACTGTATGGAGTTACTGCATGGCAGGTCTCATGCTCATGTATTCCCCCATTTTAGAATCAAAGGTGCTGATAATTGAACCGTTCAATAGAGGGGCACTCGGTGAGACCCTGTCTCCCCTCCCCCCAACAACTTTCCCCCAACAAACTACCCATTCTGTTTTGAGGAGTTTTGCTTTCTGCCAAAGGGACCGTGACTCCACCATTCAAACAGCTCAGGTCTCCGATTCCCTCCTCTGCTACAAGAAAAGTCCTGAGCTCCCTGAAGTGCTCCACAAACTACTTTTGACTGGGGAGGGGGGCGGATTTGGGGTGATGATTTCTGCTGTTACATGTGATGGATATCCGTGCTGGGAAATCAGTTTTGACAGCAATACTGGGATCAAACACTCCCGAGACAGGTACAGCACGGGGTTAGATACAGAGTAAAGCTCCCTCTACACTGTCCCATCAAACACTCCCAGGGCAGGTACAGCACTGGGTTAGATACAGAGTAAAGCTCCCTCTACACTGTCCCATCAAACACTCCCAGGGCAGGTACAGCACGGGTTAGATACAGAGTAAAGCTCCCTCTACACTGTCCCACCAATGTGCTCTGTCCCAACTTCAGAAAAATATTTTTCCACCAGGTTCAATCTACAGTCAGTGCCAAGTTAGATGACCTCAGATGGGCTGTTACAAAAGCAAAATACTGCAGATGCTGGAAATCTGAAATAAAAACAGAAAATGCTGGAAATACTCAGCAGGTCAGGCAGCATCTGTAGAGAGAGAAACAAAGTTAACGTTTCAGGTCGATGACCCTTCGTCAGAACTGGAAAAAGTTTAGAGATGTAACAGATTTTTAAGCAAGTGCGGGGGCCGGGAAAGGGGGAGGGGAGGAAAGAACAAAAGGGAAGGTCTGTGATAGGGTGGAAGGCAGGAGAGATTAAAAGACAAAAGGGATGATGGTGCGAGGCAAAAGGAGATGGTAATGGGACAAGTTAAGAAACAAAAGATGACTTGAGATGAAGTGAAAATGGGGATGGCAGAATGATCGACAGCTGCCATGAGAGAGAAAAAAAAAGATAGGGGCAGAGGTTATGGTCTGATGAACTTGATGTTGAGTCCAGAAGGCTGTAAAGTGCCTAAGCGAAAGATGAGGTGCTGCTCCTCGAGTTTACGTTGAGCTTCGTTGGAACAGTGTAAGAGGCCGAGGATGGAGAGGGCAGAGTGGGAGTGGAGCGGAGAATTAAAGGCGATCGGAAGTTCGGGGTCACCTTTACGGACTGAATGGAGGTGTTCCGCAAAGCGGTCACCCAATCGGCGTTTGGTCTCCCCAATGTAGAGGAGACCGCATCGTGAGCAGCGAATACAGTATACTAAATTGCAAGAAGTACAAGTAAATCACTGTTTCACCTGGAAGGAGTGTTTGGGGCCCTGGACAGTGGGAAGGGTGGAGGTAAAAGGGCAGGTGTTGCATCTCCAGTGCTTGCACAGGAAGGTGCCGTGGGAAGGGGACGGGGTGATTGAGGTGGGGACCAGAGTGTTGCGGACAGAGCGGTCCCTTCGGAATGCTGAAAAGTGAGGGGAAGATGTGTTTGGTGGTGGGATCACGCTGGAGGTGGCGGAAATGGTGCAGGATGATCTGTTGAATGTGGAGGCTGGTGGGGTGAAAGGTGAGGACAAGGGGAACTCTATCGTGGTTCTGGAAGGGGAAGGGGTGAGAGCAGAAGTGCGGGAAATAGAATGGACACGGTCGAGGGCCGTGTCAACCACGATAGAGGGGAATCCTCGGTTGAGGAAAAAGGAAGACATATCGGAAGCACTAGTATAGAAGGTGGCATCGTTGGAACAGATGCGGTGGAGACGGAGACACTGGGAGAATGGAATAGAGTCCTGACTGGAAGCGGGGTGGGAGGAAGTGTGGTCCAGGTAGCTGTGGGAGTCGGTGGGCTTATAGTGGATGTTTGTCGATAGCCTATCCCCAGAAATGGAGATAGAAGTCGAGGAAGGGAAGATGGGCTG
Source organism: Squalus acanthias (assembly GCA_030390025.1). Lineage (NCBI taxonomy): Eukaryota > Metazoa > Chordata > Chondrichthyes > Squaliformes > Squalidae > Squalus > Squalus acanthias. The sequence continues at coordinate 28,724,735 of CM059451.1, forward strand.
TTGATGTGTAACCGCAATTGGCCTTCGTGCCTGTGGGCTGGTAAACATCTGAGTACTGCATCACAGTCAGCTACTGTGGTCCACGACTCTGCTGACATTCACTGTCTAGCATCACACAGAAGGAATGGCCACTTGGGTGAGGGGCCGAAGTGCTGCTGGTGCCCATGGAATCTTACACTGGGGGAATCACTGTCTTTATAGAGGATGGCGTTGGAAGCCTTATAGGCAGTTTTGGGTTCTGCACTTGTGTCCATGACTGACTGGGCTGTGCCAAGCAGTACTGGACTTGTAGTTTAAGTTTTGATACAAACACTGGATATTGATTGTGTTCTCTTTCTCGTGCTGCCACTCTCTTCCCTCCCCCTTGTGTTGCCTTTCTCCCCCTTCCCCCCCCTCGTTCTTCCCCACTCCTTCCTATGGTGCTGCCTTTCTTCTGTGCTTCCCTTCTCTTGCCTCTGTTCTCTTTCACCTTCTCCCTTTCTTGCACCCTTCTCTTCTACCTCTCGCTCTTCCCTTCCCCGATGCTGTCTCTCTCAGATACACCTATGAGATTGCACCAGTTTTTGTGCTGATGGAGGAAGTGGTGTTGAAAAAGCTTTGCGAGCTTATTGGATGGAAGAGCAGCGATGGAATCTTCTGCCCAGGTTGGTGTCACTGCTCTGACGGGACAAGAAGACCCAGGGTCAGGCTGGATGTTTTGTTTTAAATCTTGCTTTCTCGGCTCTCCTCCCACATGGTTAACATGCCCTTCTGGTCCAATGTTGTAAGTAGCAGGCTGTGGATCCCACACGCTTCAAAAATCAGGATCCACAGCCTGCTGGTCTCTGAATAACTGACCGCCATTTCAGAGAAGGAAAATGGAGTCCGTGCTGTGAGGTGCCCGTGCACTCTGAATTCTCACTTTCTGGAGCGTTCTTCCCCACGAGCTGCACTTCACCCTCTCGGACATCGTTTCCTCACTACATGTATCACATCTTGTGCCAGGGAATTTAGCTGAGTGCACCTCCCATTTAACTAATTGGTGGCACTGTCATTTTAAGTCTCCATGAGAGTGTAATCATTCTGCTCTATATATTTAGAAACGACAGTGTTTTCAAAGGCAAACCTCCCCCTCTGATTGTATCATAGCGACGATGTTCATGAATAGAGTTTGAGATTTGAGATGCTCGTTGCTTTCCCAAAAATTCAGAATGCAGTCATGCGCAACCCAAGAGTCCAGGATCGGGATTGAGATCCGGATCATTATCAACTTTCATAGGATAAAAAACTGTGTCCACTAAAACTTGTCGGGGTGTTGTAGAGAAACGGGCACACCATAGCCAACACGGTGGATCCAATTGTATTTAATTTCACTAACTGCTTTTTAAAAATTCAAATATATATAGAAGTGGTCAGCTCCACACACGTTCAGCTGGTGTCTTACAGACCTCCCAGATTCTCATCAAAGTGATCGGTCTTAAACTGAGTGACCACCGCAAGTTGGTCAGTCCTTCCATTCCACTTACACAGCGCACAGTAACAGTGCAACCACTAAAGAAGACCATTGTCACCACCATCAACAAATGTATTGCTACATCCACAGGTAAACACCCTCAGTAAACACACCCTTCAAACCTCAACAGTGTGTAAAACCAGTAAGAGGAGCCAACAATCGAACACAAATCACTAAAAGTTGCGCCACAGGTTAGCAAAGCCATAAAAAATGCAAACCAAGCACTAGGGTTTATTTCTAGAAGGATAGAATTGAAAAGTAGGGAAGTTATGCTAAACCTGTATCGAACCTTGGTTAGACCACACTTTGAGTACTGTGTACAGTTCTGGTCGCCGTATTATAAAAAGGATATAGAGACACTGGAGAGGGTGCAGAGAAGATTTACAAGGATGATACCAGAAATGCGAGGGTATACATATCAGGCTGGGCCTCTTTTCTCTTTGAAAAAAGAAGGCTGAGGGGTGACCTAATAGAGGTCTTTAAAATTCTGAAAGGTTTTGATAGAGTGGATACAGAGAGAATGTTTCCACTTGTGGGGAAGAGCATAACTAGAGGCCATCAATATAAGATAGTCACCAAGAAATCCAATAGGGAATTCAGAAGAAACTTCTTTACCCAAAGAGTGGTGAGAATGTGGAACTCACTACCACAGGGAGTGGGTGAAGCGAATAGTATAGATGCATTTAAAGGGTGGTTAGAGAAGGGAATAGAGGGTTATGCTGATAGTTAGATGAGGAAAGACAGGAGGAGGCTTGAGTGGAGCATAAATGGCAGCATAGACTGGTTGGGCCGAATGGCCTGTTTCTGTGCTGTATATCCTATGTAGATTTGTAGCTGTTCATTTTGCACCTGTGAAACAGCTCCTGAACACTTGTGTGTCCAGAGAGTCATCAAGACAAGAAGAGGAGTTTAGTAGAGATTAGTACAGCCACTCTTAACAGCAAGCTCAACCTCTACAGGGGTTGGTGCTAGTGACTGGATATTGCCCCCAAATTTTCTTGGGGGCAGTTTCGAGTAGTTGGGCCACAGGTGCAAGACTAAATGTAAGGGATTGAGAACAGGGGGCAGGAGAAACCTCTTTACGCAGAGTTGTGAGGCTGTGGCATTCACTTCCAGGGTTTGTGGTTGAGGCCGAAACTGTCTACATTCAAGATTAGATTGGACAGGTGGAGGAAGGAAAAGGGGTTGAAGGGATATGGGACCAGGACGGGTAAATGTGATTGGAACTATTTACTCATGTGGAGGGTAAATGTTGACACGAACCAAATGGCCTGTTTCTGTGTTGTAACTTCTACTTATTCCTATGACATTTCCGTTGTAGGTTTCCCCAGATAGGCTTTTGCCTCTTGTAGTAGATTGCCTTAATGGCTCAGTATTGCAACCATACAGAGAGTGTGGGGAAAAATCAGGCCAATTGGCCCATCAATACCGACCCTATCCAGTAGCCTTGTGCCCCACCCTCCCCAGAGAGAGTAATCGTCTATTACTGTCTGTCGATCTGTACGTATTAAACAATTGATGGCAGGGGGGTGAATGCAAGGGTCTGGTGTGTTATTGTGACTCTTCTGTCCATAGGAGGCTCCATATCCAATATGTACGCTATGAATGTGGCCAGGTACAAGCTCTTCCCTGAAATCAAAAAACAAGGCCTATGGGATGTGCCGAGACTTGCAATCTTTACCTCCGAAGAGGTGAGTTCTTTAGCAGGGATTGTCTCAGCCTGAGCTGCTTCAGTGGACCTTTTTAATAAGGAATTACTTTAAAAACATAATAACTAGGAGCAGGAGTAGGCCATTCGGCCCCTCGAGCCTACTCCGCCATCATGGCTGATCTTCTACCTCATCTCCACTTTCCTGCACTATCCCCATATCCCTTGATTCCCTTAATATTCAAAAATCTATCGATCTCTGTCTTGAATATACTCAACGACTGAGCCTCCACTGCCCTCTGAGGTAGAGAATTCCAAAGATTCACCACCCTCTGAGTGAAGAAATTTCTCCTCATCTCGGTCCTAAATGGCCGACCCCTTTATTCTGAGACTGTGACTCCTGGTTCTAGACTCTCCAGCCAGGGGAAACATCTCCCTGCATCTACCCTGTCGAGTCCTGTAAGAATTTTGTATGTTTCAATGAGATCACCTCTCATTCTTCTAAACTCTAGTGAATATAGGCCTGGTCTACTCAATCTCTCCTCATAGGACAATTCCCCCCCCCCCATCCCAGGAACCAGTCTGGTGAACCTTCATTGCACTCCCTCTATGGCAAGTATATCCTTCCTTAAGTAAGGAGACCAAAACTGTACATAATACTCCAGGTGTGGTCTCCTCAGGATGCTATATAATTGCAATAAGACGTCTTTACTCTTTTATACTCCAATCCTCTTGTAATAAAGGCCAACATAGCATTTGCTTTCCTAATTGCTTGCTGTACCAGCATGTTAACTTTCAGTGATTCGTGTACAAGGACACCCAGGTCCCTCTGAACACCAACATTTCCCAATCTCTCCCCATTTAAAAAATACTCTGCTTTTCTATTTTTCCTACCAAAGTGGATAACTTCACATTTCTCCACATTATATTGCATTTGCCATGTTCTTGCCCACTCACTTAGCCTGTCTATATCCCCTTGAAGCCTCCTTGCATCCTCTTCACAACTTACATTCCCACCCAGCTTTGTATCATCAGCAAACTTGGATATATTACATTTGGTCCCCTCATCCAACTCATTGATGTAGATTGTGAATAGCTGAGGCCCAAGCACTGATCCTTGCGGTACCCCACTAGTTACAGCCTGCCAACCCGAAAATGATCCGTTTATTCCTACTCTGTTTTCTGTCCATTAACCAATCCTCAATCCATGCTAGTATATTACCCCCAATCCCATGAGCCCTAATTTTGTTTAATAACCTCTTGTGTGACACCTTATCAAATGCCTTCTGAAAATCCAAATACACCACATCTACTGGTTCCCCCTTATCTATTCTGCTAGTTACAACCTCAAAAAACTCTTAACAGATCGTCAAACACGATTTCCCTTTCATAAATCCGTGTTGACTCTGCCCAATCCTATTATTATTTTCTGCCCTGTTACCACGTCCTTAATAATAGATTCTAGCATTTTCCCTACAACTGATGTCAGGCTAACTGGTCTGTAGTTCCCCGTTTTCTCTCTCCCTCTTCTTAAATAGTGGGGTTACATTTGCTACTTGTGTTTGGAGAGTTTGTACAATACATGGTGTTTACCTCTGCCCAAAAATGTCGTCATTTAAGGTTGGAACTTGTTATTGGGGTGGGGAAGGGGTGCAATCTTATTTTATTTGTGCAAGTTTTGACTGGTGAGATGGAAGTACTCACAGGGAGGCCATGGATGGATTTGAAAACAAGGATAAGAATCTTGAAATCTAAGCATTGCCGGACCGGGAGCCAATGTAGGTCAGCGAGCACGGGTGATGGGTGAACGGGACTCGGTGCGAGTTAGGACACGGGCAGCAGAGTTTTGGATGAGCAAGTTTACGGAGGGTGCAAGGTGGGAGGCCGGCCAGGAGAGCTTTGGAATAGTTGAGTCTGGAGGTGTCAAAGGTCATGGATGAGAGTTGCTGAGGCAGGGGCAGAGATGGGCAATATTGGGGAGGTGGAAGTAGGTGGTCTTAGTGATGGCACGATATAGGAAGTGGGGAATGCAGGCAAGATATAAGCCAGACATCTTGATCAGTATCACGAGTGGCTAAGACAAAAACCACACCTGTGTTCCTATTATGCACTTTTTCCTTTCCTTCTCCATTGACATCACAAACGACTGCAACATTCACAGCCCACAATGGCCTCCACAACACCCTAGACTGCACCCACCTTGCTTCCATGTCGTATTCTGCACTTCTCCAACCTTCATGATAGCTCCTCGAATCACGATCCTGTCCACTTCCTTCTTCAGTCCTCCTGCCCTCACCTTTTTATCTCCTCTGTGTCCTTCAATCTGGTCATGAAATTCTTGTCTTTTTTTTTCCAATTGCTCAAAGACACTTTTTTTTTTTTTACCATGCTGCTCAGACTTTGATGTCTTTACCTTTCGACCTGCTCCAATAATCAACATTCTTGGTGTCTCTATCTCCTCTGATCTCCAATGTTATGCTTGCATCTCCTCCATTCATAAAGCTGCCTCAAAGAAGTTTAGTTTCCCCTTGACAGCTCTTCGCTCTCTGTATAAAGATAATGTCTGTCCAGGACTTGAATCCTGCTCCCACCCCTGGGAAGGTCTCCTCTTGCCACTCACTCTTGGGCAGAATAAAAAGGGAAAAAGCTTGCTCCCTGAAGAATGATCCCTCCTTCACCTCGAGCATTCAACCTCTTTCTCGCAACCGTTCTTGTTTTTATTTTCGTGATGCTAATCTGATCAGTGCTCCTCTGAACCTTCCTCTCTTTCTCCTAATCTCCGAATACATGGTCACTTGTTCTTTCTCCCTACATCTCAACTTTGTTACAATCCAGACTCCTCGCTGTCTCCAACTCCACTCATTCTTTCCCAGGAGCTCCTTGCCTCCCTCAGTCTTTCCTTCCTCCAGTAATCTTCAAGTATTTAGAACAGAAGCTTGGTGTCACTCCATCACTACTTCCTGATTTGCCCCCCATCTTTTTCATTCTTCTTGTATCTTGCACTGTGAGCCTTTCGCTTTGCCTTCTCAACTTAAAGACAAACCCCATTATCTTCGTCATCTGCTGCTATCTCCCTCATTTGCTTTGATCACAATGTCGTGCCTCTACGGCAGTTACAGAAAGCAAATAAAATCCCTAAACGCCAACCTGGAAAACTGGCAAAACATGGCAACTCAAACCCAACCCTGAATTTAGCCCTACGACCTGCAATTAGACTGAACTTTCAACTGTCTAGACCCTATGCTCTGGAATTCCCTCCCGAAATAACAACTTTTATTTACATAGCGCCTTTAATGTAGTAAAACGTCCCAAGGCGCTTCACAGGACTCTCTGAGGTTCTGGTCTCCATATTACGAAAAGGATAGAGAAACACTGGAGAAGGTGGAAAAAAAGATTGACGAGAATGATACCAGAACTGAGAGGTTCTAACTATCCAGAATGACTGAGCAGGCTGGGGCTCTTTTCTCTAGAAAAGAGAAGGCTGAGGGATGATCTAATAGAGACCTTTAAAATTATGAAGCGGTTTGATAGGGTAGATGACGACTATGTTGCCACTTGTGGGGAGTCTAAAAGTGGGGGTCAAAAATATAAGACACTCACTAATAAATCCAGTAAGGAACTCAGGAGAAACCTCTTCACCCAGAGAGTGGTTAGAATGTAGAGCTTGTGAGCACATGGAGTAGTTGAGGTGAATAGCAGAGTGCCTTTAAGGTGAAGCTAGATAAGTACATGAGGGAGAAAGGAGTAGAAGGATATGATCGGGTGAGGTGGGAGGAGGCTCGTGTGGAGCATAAACACCGGCATGGATCTGTTGGGCCGACTGGCCTGTTTTAATGATGTAAATACAATGAAACCTCTGCACCTCTCCTTAAAACCCACCTCTTTGACCAAGTTACCCCTCCTAATGTCTCCTCCTTGGGCTTGGTATCCATTTTTGTCTGACTACACTCCTGTGAAGCGTCTTGGGACATTTTTCTACATTAAAGGCGTGATTTAAATACAAGTTGTTGAAAAATGCAATGGGGTTACAAGCCTGTCATTACTTCAGCTGCAGGAAGACTCAACATTCCAGCGCTGGCACACTGAACAATTGGGGCAACAATTAGGGGCTTTCCATTTCTTGCAGGCTATTGTGGAAAGTTGTTGGTCTGCCTGTTTGTTTTTAAAATTGCTAATTTGGCTGTCACTGTGCCATAGAGGAACACTTTCTCCCCCTCCTCCCAATGCTTGCTGCCAATCTTGCCTTTCCCAGCCCCACATGCCCCCTCATTCTCTTCTCTCCCCTCCCCTCCTCCACAGTGTGCAGTGACTTTCAATCCCATTACAGTAGCAGCTGGCAGGGATGGACTGGGCCCAAGAGTCCGGGAAGGGCAGCTGGGGAGTGGGAATGAACCAATGCCATTTCCCCATGTAAACATTAGTCCCACTCCCCCGCTCTTTCCCCATATCCCTGCAATTTTTTTTTCTCCAATTCCCTTTTGAAGGCTACGATTGCATCTGCCTCCACCACCCTATCCGGCAGCGCATTCCAAATCCTAACCACTCGTTGTGTAAAAAGGTTTTTCCTCATGTCGCCTCTGGTTCTTTTGTCAATCCCCTTAAATCTGAGTCCTCTGGTTCTCGACCCTTCTGCCATTGGAAACAGTGTCTCTTTATTTACTCTATCTAACCCTTCATGATTTTGAACATCTCTATCAAATCTCCTCTTGGCCTTCTCTGCTCTAAGGAGAACAACCCCAGCTTCTCCAGTCTATCCGCGTAACTGAAGTCCCTCATCCCTGGTAAATCTCTTCTGTACCCTCTCCAAGGCCTTGACATCCTTCCTAAAGTGTGGTGCCTAGAATTGGACACCATACTCCAGCTGGGGCTGAACTAGTGTCTTATATAGGTTTAGCATAACTTCCTGGCTTTTGTACTCTATATGGGCTGGATTTTGTCAATGGGAAGCTTTTGGAGGTGGGACTGCTGCTTGCCGGCTTTCAATCCCACCTCCATCAGCTTCTGGCCAACCAGTGGGATTTTCCCCTGATTGACCTTGTTAAGCCCGCTCAGCCGGCCAATTAGGGGGAAGTCACTGACGTGCCATCTGTCAAGATTTTTTGAAAGAAGAAATGTCAGCGTTTGACAGCTCTGTGAAGCTGTCAAACACTGACATTCTGTGTAGTTTGATGAGTCCTTGTGTTCAGGACTCATCAAACCTTTCAACTTTGCAGAAATCAGCTGGCTGTTGGTTCGGAGGATCCAACAGCCAGTCTGTGAAATCTACAATGGAGATGTCGGGACTCCGGTTCCACAGAGGCTGTAGGCAGAAACAAAGGTAAGTGAACATTTTCTAACACTTTACACTCCCCTTACATACTTACCACTCCACACTTGCACCCATCACTCACCTCTACATAGCACTTTCAGACCCCGCAGACCTCCTACTCGTCTCCTACACCCTGGCGGGGTTCCCCGAGGTCGGGAAGCCTGCACTTCGGATGGAAAAATGGGGATAATCCTATTTTCTGCCTGTTAACTACCTATTAACAGGCAGTTAATAGGATTTAATCCCTTTCCCGCCTCGGAGACGGGACCCAGGGCAGGACGGCTTCCCACCTCCTGACAAGAGGGCACGGAGGCGGGTTTGCCACCCGTCCCCAAATTCTGCAACTTTACCGGCAGTCCCGCCTCCTCGGGGCTGACAAAATCCAGCCCTATGCCTCTCTTTATAAAGCCTAGGATCCCATATGTTTTATTAACTGCTTTGTTAACCTGTCCTGCTACCTTCATAGATTTGTGCACAAACACCCCCAGGGGTCTCTCTCCTCTGGTGCAGGAGTTTAAAATTGTACCATTTATTGTGTATGGTCTCTCCTGGTTCTTCCTACTAAAATGTATCACCTCACACTTTTCTGCGTTGAATTTCATCTGCCATGTGTCCGCCCATTCCACCAGCCTGTCTATGTCCTCTTGAAGTCTATTACTAACTTCTTCACTGTTTACTACACTTCCAAGTTTCGTACCTCCAAGTCCAAAACAGTAATGGTCCTAGTACTGAACCTTGGGGAACACCACTGTATACCTCCCTCCAGTCTGAAAAACAACCATTTACCACAACTCTGTTTTCTGTCCCTTAGCCGATTTTGTATCCATGCTGTTGCTGCCCCTTTTATTCCATGGGCTTCAATTTTGCTAACAAGCCTAATATGTGGCACTTTATCAAATGCCTTTTGAAAGTCCATGTACACAACATCAACTGCACTGCCCTCATCCACCCTCTGTTACCTCATCAAAAACTTCAATCAAGTTAGTCAAACATGATTTTCCCATAATAAATCCGTGCTGGCTCTCCTTTATTAGTCCATGCTTGTCCAAGTGGCTGTTGATTTTCTCCCGGATTATTATTTCTAAAAGTTTCCCCACCACCGATGTTAAACCTGTAGTTGCCATGTTTATCCTTCTCCCCTTTTTTGAACAAGGGTGTAACATTTGCAATTCTCCAGTCCTCTGGCACCACCCCTGTATCTAAGGAGGATTGGGAGATGGTGGCCAGCACCTCCACAATTTCTACCCTTACTTCCCTCCAACCTAGGATGCATCACATCTGGATCAGGTGACTTATCCACTTTAAGTACTGCCAGCCTTTCTAGTACCTCCTTTATCTATTTTTATCTCGCCCAGTATTCTGGCAACCTCCTTGTTTACCATAGCTTTGGCAAAGTCCTCTTCCTTGGTAAACATTGATGCAAAGTACTCATTCAGTACCTCAGCCCTGCCTTCTGCCTCCACCAATAGATCTCCATTTTGGTCCCTAATCGGCCCCACCGCTCCTCTGACTGTTACTATGCCTATAGAAGACCTTTTATATACCAACATGCTGGACACTATAAAATAACTAACTGCATTCTTTCCTTCTCCACAGTGTCATTACTCTGTGGCGAAAGGAGCTGCCTTCCAGGGTCTGGGCACAGACAGTGTGTATGTGGTAAAAGCAGATGAAAGGTGAGTGCCAAGTGTGCTAGCACTGTGCAGTGTTACTGGCTGGTGTGGTGTTGGGGTCTAAGTACCTATGTTAAGAACATAAGCTAAGAACATAAGAAATAAGAGCAGGAGTAGGCCATACAGGCCCCTCGCACCTGCTCCGCCATTCAAGAAGGTCATGGCTGGTCTTCAACCTCAGCTCCACTTTTCCGGCCGCTCCCCATATCCCTTGATCGATCTATCCCAAATTTATCTATCTCAGCCTTGAATATACTCAACAACTGAGCATTCACAGCCCTCTGGGGTAGAGAATTCCAAAGATTCACAACCCTTTGAGTGAAGAAATTCCTCCTCATTGCAGTCTTAAATGGCCAACTCCTTTTCCTGAGATTATGCCCCCATAGTTCTAGACTCTCCAGCCAGGGGAAACAACCTCAGCGCAATCTACCCTGTCAATCCCCCTCAGAATCTTATGTTTCAATGAGATCATCTCTCATTCTTCTAAACTCGAGAGTATAGGCTCAATCTACACAATCTCTCCTCATCGGATAACCCTGTCATCCCAGGAATCAATCTCGTGAACCTTCGTTGCACCACCTCTAAGGCAAGTATACCCTTCCTCTGATAAGGAGACCAAAACTGTGCACAGTACTCCAGATGTGGTCTCACCAAGGCCCTGTACAATTGTAGCAAGACTTTCTTACTCTTGTACTCCAACCCCCTTGTAATAAAGGTCAACATGTCATTTGTCTTCCTAATTGCTTGCTGTACCTGCAAGCTAACTCTGTGTTTCCTGTACAAGGACCCCCAAATCTCTCTGAACACCAACATTTAATAGTTTCTCACCGTTTAAAATTTTTTCTGTTTTTCTATTCTTCCTACCAAAGTCGTCATGATGTGGAGATGCCGGTGTTGGACTGGGGTGGACAAAAATGAGAAGTCGCACAACACCAGGTTATAGTCCAACAGATTTATTTAAAATTACAAGCTTTCGGAGCTGTTGCCCCTTCGTCAGGTAAAGGTACAATGAGGGAATCTACAGTATTACACCATATATAAACACAGAAAGCAATTTGTCTGCAGAGATACAAGAACCAGAACACTCCTCGCCACGATGGACGTATCGGCACTCTACACCAATATCCCCCATGATGACGGCATCGCTGCGACAGCCTCCGTACTCAACACCAACAACAGCCAATCTCCAGACGCCATCCTACAACTCATCCGCTTCATCCTTGACCACAATGTCTTCATCTTCGACAACCAGTTTTTTACCCAAACACACGGAACAGCCATGGGGACCAAATTTGCACCCCAATACGCCAACATCTTCATGCACAAGTTCGAGCAAGACTTCTTCGCTGCACAGGACCTCCAACCAACGCTGTACACCAGATACATCGACGACATCTTCTTCCTTTGGACCCACGGCGAAGGATCACTGAAAGGACTACACGATAACATCAACAGGTTCCATCCCACCATCAAACTCACCATGGACTACTCCTCAGAATCGGTTTCATTCTTGGACACACGAATCTCCATCAAAGATGGACACCTCAGCACTTCACTCTACCGCAAGCCCACGGACAACCTCACGATGCTCCACTTCTCCAGCTTCCACCCTAACCACGTTAAAGAAGCCATCCCCTATGGACAAGCCCTGCGAATACACAGGATCTGCTCAGATGAGGAGGAACGCGATGGACACCTACGGACACTGAAAGATGCCCTCATAAGAAAGGGATATGACGCTCGACTCGTCGATCGACAGTTCCGACGGGCCACAGCGAAAAACCGCATAGACCTCCTCAGAAGGCGAACACGGGACACAACCAACAGAGTACCCTACGTCGTCCAGTACTTCCCCGGAGCGGAGAAACTACGCCATGTTCTTTGCAGCCTTCAACATGTCATCAATGACGACGAACACCTTGCTAAGGCCATCCCCACGCCTCCACTACTCTCCTTCAAGCAGCCGCCTAACCTCAAAAGTACCATCGTTCGCAGCAAATTACCCAGCTGTCAGGAGAACAGCAACCACGACACCCCACAACCCTGCCACGGCAACCTCTGCAAGACATGCCAAATCATCAACACAGATACCACCATCACACGTGAGGACACTACCCACCAGGTACATGGTACATACTCATGTGACTCGGCCAACGTTGTCTACCTGATACGTTGCAGGAAAGGATGCCCCGGAGCATGGTACATCGGCGAGACCATGCAGACACTGAGACAACGTATGAATGGACACCGCGCAACAATCGCCAGGCAGGATTGTTACCTCCCAGTCGGGGAACACTTCAGCAGTCAAGGACATTCAGCCTCGGATCTGCGGGTTAGCGTTCTCCAAGGCGGCCTTCGAGACACACGACAACGCAAAATCATCTAGCAGAAACTGATAGCCAAGTTCCGCACCCATGAGGACGGCCTCGATAGGGATATCGGGTTCATGTCACGCTACAGAACGTGACTCAACATCGTTGTCTGTCTTTCCAGTTTTTAAAAAAAAAAAACAAAAAAAAAAAAAAAAGGTTAAAAGCTCAACTGCAGACGGCAGGATTTGACACGTTGGACCCCCTGTGACACATCTCATTGTCTTGGCTGTGCTCTGGTGTGTCTTTGATGTAATTCCTCCCTGAAAGATTGTATCTCTGCAGACAAATTGCTTTCTGTGTTTATATACTGTGTAATACTGTAGATTCCCTCATTGTACCTTTACCTGACGAAGGGGCAACAGCTCCGAAAGCTTGTAATTTTAAATAAATGTTGGACTATAACCTGGTGTTGTGCGACTTCTCATTTTTGTCCTACCAAAGTGAATAACTTCTAATTTCCCCACATTATACTCCATCTGCCACCTTATTGCCCACTCACTTAACCTGTCTATATCCCTTTGTAGACTTTGTGTCCTCCTCACAGCTTACTTTCTCACCTAGCTTTGTATTGTCAGCAAACTTGGATACATTGTACTCGGTCCCTTCATCTAAGTTATTAATATAGATTGTAAATAGCTGAGGCCCCAACACTGATCCTTGCGGCACCCCACTAGTTACAGTCTGCCAACCGGAAAATGACCTGTTTATCCCTACTCTGTTTTCTGTCTGTTAACCAATCCTCAATCCATGCTAATATATTACCACCAACCCCATGAGCCCTTATCTTGTGTAATAACCTTTTTATGTGGCACCTTATCGAATGCCTTTTGGAAATCCAAATATACTACATCTACTGGTTCCCCTTTATCTACCCTGCTAGTTACATCCTCAAAAAGCTCTAATAAATTTGTCAAACACGATTTCCCTTTCATAAAACCATGTTGACTCTGCCTAATCATGTTATGATTTTCTAAATGCTCTGTTCCCACTTCCTTAATAATGGATTCCAGCATTTTCCCGACGACTGATGTCAGGCTAACCGGCCTGTAGTTCCCTGTTTTCTCTCTCCCTCCTTTCTTGAATAGCTGTGTTATATTTGCTACTTTCCAATCCGCTGGGACCGTTCTAAAATCTAGGGAATTTCCCCAACAGGAGGAACTGAAAGTATTCCAAAGTTTCAAACCTCCCACTTCACATGTTCTCCCCCTCCATCTCCTTCCATCCTCACTGTGTTGAACACATTTGTATAGCACCTTTAATGTAGTAAAAAGTCCCAAGGTATTTCACAGGAGCATAATCACACCGAGCCAAAGAAGGAGATATTAGGACAAGTGACTTGAAGCTTGGTCAAAGAGAAACCATCTCCTTCTCTAATTCAGTTTTTTCCCCCAGGATCTCCAGCTGTAGAACTTCCCACCTCTCTCCGTCTTCACCCCTCCTCCTCCCATACAATTTACAGGCTTTTAAATCCCAAACTTAACGTCACCTAACCATTGTTTGTTTCTTCTGTCCCTCTCATTCTCTCCCACTCTTTTCGACCTTCATGGTCTCCTGTACAATGTCCCAGCTCCTGAGCCATCGCAATCTCAACTGCTCTTTCTGGGGATTTATCCCAAACTCCGTGCTTCATGGTGGGGGTCTCATACCCCACAGAAGTGGGAGAAGCTGTCTCACTGCTGCAACACATTTGAAGTCATCTCAAATTGTTGCCATCTCTTTCCCATTACCAATTCTAGTAGTAGAGTTTGTTGGGCAGTCCCCTGCTGTACTCTAGGGAGAGTATGTGGACCTTAGTGCTTTCAATTACTGAGAAATCCGGGTAAACTGCAAGATCCTTCAAACTGACCAACAAGGGTCGGTAACCAGAGGGGACAGATTTAAGATGATCAGCAAAAGAACCAGAGGCGACACGAGGAAACATTTTTTTACACAGCGAGTTGTTGTGATCTGGAATGCGCTGCCTGAAAGGGTGGTGGAAGCAGATTCAATCGTAACTTTCAAAAGAGAATTGGATAAATACTTGAAGGGAAAAAATTTGCAGGGCTACGGGGAAAGAGCCGGGGGAGTGGGACTAATTGGAGAGCTCTACCAAAGAGCTGGCACAGGCACGATGGCCTCGTGCTGTAAGATTCTGTGAGGTGCTCGTGGCCATTGAATGAAATGTCCTGTGCCTTCAGTCTGTTCATTTCACTGCCAAATTATTCTGCAGTTTTTGTATCACTGCGATGTGGTTTCCACGGTGATCAATGCAAAATCTGGAAATGTTCAGATCGGAATAGCACTGTATAATGGCCCAAAAATTCGGCTGAATACGGGAGAGTACGCACTGCGTACTCTCGCGTATTTGGTCCCGAAGTGCCGGTTTCCTGCATGCACTGCGCATGCGCGGGAAACCGGCACTTCTGGTATGGCGAAGGGGGCGGTTCCTAAGTGAACCGCGTGCGCACTACAGGCTGTGCGCACGCAGCACACTTAGGTTTTTTTTCAGGTTTCAACGCGAGGGTAAGTATGGAAGATTTTACACATGAAGAAAGCAGGCGTAAGACCCCCTTTTAACAAGGTAAGTAGTTAATTAAGTATTTAAAATTTTTTTCAACAGGTTTATTTTTTTAGAGACTTTAAAGAAAGGTAAGTTTATTTTTATAACTTTTAAAAAGAATTTAAATTTTTTCAAATTTAAATTTTTGTTCAAAGTGGTTAATTTATTTAACTATAGTTATTAATGTGATGGTTTTTTAAAAATTTATTTGAGGTTTAGCTGTTCTTTTGGGGGCAATTTGTATTCATAGTTTTGACAGATCTCCTGTCAAATCTATGAATGAAAGATGGTCTGCTGCCATTGGCTCTCCATGGCCCACGTGATCCCAGAGGTCGCATCGAACTAACTGCGCCTCTGGGACACGCACACACTGCGCGCCGGCACCAGGGAGAGGCCCAGGACCTGAAGTTCGTGTGGGCCCGAAACACAACGGCAGGCGCGGTAGGTAAGATCGCGCGCGATCCTTACCCCCGCGGCAAGCCTCCGAGTCAAATTTCTGGGCCATTCTCTGATGATCTGATTTAATGTGTCCAACTGCAGTTGCTGGTCCATTGAATGTCCTGCTGTCCATCTTTCCTCCTCCTGTCACAGGAAGCCATTTCCTGTCACAGGTGTGGAGTGGCACTTTCCTCAGCCCATTGTCCAGCCCTTTTTGAACTCTGCCAGGGTTCTGCTCTTTAATCCACAGGGGCAGATGCACTGAGGTTGTGCCCTCATGCACGTGCTGGGCTCCTGAGCACCACTGCTCATTCATGGGCGGCTTGGCTCTGAGTAGCCATCTGGCCTCAGTAACTGGGATAGAATCATAGACGTTTACAGCACAGAAGGAGGCCATTCGGCCCATCGTGTCGGTGTTGACCGAAAAAGAGCTATCCACCCTAATCCCACTTTACATCTCCTGGTCCGTAGCCCTGTAGATTACGGCACTTCAAGTGCCTATCCAAGTACTTTTTAAATGCGATGAGGGTTTCTGCCTCTACCACCCTTCCAGACCCGCACTACCCTCGGGTGACAAAGTTCTCCAACTCCCCTCTAATCCTCTGACCAATTACTTTAAATCTATGCCCCCTGGTTATTGACCCTTCTGCTAAGGGAAATAGGTCCTTCCTATCCACTCTATCTAGGCCCCTCAATTTTATACACCTCAATAAGATCTCCCCTCAGTCTCCTCTGTTCCAAAGAAAACAACCCCAGCCTATCCAATCTTTCCTCATAGCTAAAATTCCCCAGCCCAGGCAACATCCTCGTAAATCTCCTCTACACCCCCTCTAGTGCAATCACATCCTTCCTGTAATGTGGCGACCAGAACTGCACGCAGTATTCTAGCTGCGGCCTAACTAGTGTCTTATACAGTTCAAGCATAACATCCCTGCCTCTGCTAATAAAGGCAAGTATCCTGTATGCCTTCTTAACCACCTTAGCTACCTGTCCTGCTACCTTCAGGGATCTGTGGACATGCACTCCAAGCTTCCTTTGATCTTCTGTACTTCTCGGTGTCCTACCATTAATTGTGTATTCACTTGCCCTGTTAGCCCTCCCCAAATGCATTACCTAGCTGTGATAACGGCACAAAAGCTGCACCATCACTAAACCTTGTGAAAGCTCGCTGTTACTGGTCTGTGGGATGGGATCTTGTTTCAAATGTTTTTACCATGTTTTGAAAATATATTTTGCTGACTGATCTGGATATTTGCACCATTTTCTGTTAAAATAAATGTGGTTTTTTTTTCTTGAATTATACAGTAAGTTTACATATGTTCTCATCACCTGAATACACTTGGGGGTAAAAATTTTAGCGCCCCGAAAAAGTTAGCGCCCCCGCGGCCGATTTTCCCAGGTAGCGCCCCGAGAGGGAGGAGGGGCGCTACTGGAAGCGCCCCACGTCCCTCTTAGGGCGCTGCGAGGCAATATCGTGGCGCTACATGCCGCAGCGCCATGCGCTGCAGGCCTTCCTCCCCTTATTAAAGGGGAGGGGCCTGGCGCAGCGCGTCCCGGTGCCCAGCTGGGCCACCAGGGATCGGGAGTGCCGGCAAACGAGCCCGGCACTCAGAGTGCCGGGCTCACGGAGAGCAGCCGTCACCCTGCGGGGGGACTTCACGGGGGCTGGGGGCAGGTGCTGGCAGGCGGCCAGCAACAAAAATGGCCGCCCGCCACCCCTTTAACTAGCGCCACCCCGGCCGCAGGTTGGCCCCCCTGACCCCGGTGGACATAACGTTCGGCGGTAAGTCGAGGGGGCCACCCAATGTTACAGCCGGGGCGCTGCGCACGACGATGACGTAATTGCCGACGGCGCGGCACTAACGGTTAGTGCCGCCGCTAACCTCCCGCTGAATTTTGCGGGAGGCGTTAGCGGAGCCGCGCCCAGGCGCTAGTTGATTTGCACCCAACGGGAGGCGCAAATCAACCGAATTTAGCCCCCTTGTTCTATAATAGCCCTGTGCCATACACTGGCAACTACTGTGCTAATAATGACCCTGCCATTTATAAATTAAAGCACTTTGAGGCATCCTGTGGTCATTAAAGGCGCAATATAAAAGTCCCTGACCGTTCTGGTCTGCATATTATAAAATGGATACAGAAGCACTGGAGAAGGTGCAAAAAAAAAAGTTACCAGAACACTGAGGTATAAGGTTGAACAGGCTGGGACTCTTTTTTTTTTCTCTAGAAAAGAGAAGGCTGAGGGGTGACCTGATAGAGGTCTGCAAGGTTATGAAAGGGTTTGATAGGGTAGACGTAGAGAAGATGTTTCCACTTGCGGGGGAGACCAGAACTAGGGGCCATCAATATAAGATAGTCACTAATAAATCCAATAGGGAATTCAGAAGAAACTTCTTTACCCAGAGAGTGGTGAGAATGTGGAACTCGCTACCACAGGGAGTGGTTGAGGTGAATAGTATAGATGCATTTAAAGGGAAGCTTAAACTAGAATGGGTTAGATGAAGAGGGGTGGGAGGAGGCTTCTGTGGAGCATAAATGCTGGCATAGACCAGTTGGGCCAAATGGCCTGTTTCTGTGCTGTAGACTCTATGTAACTCCTTTCCTCTCTTCCTTACGTCCTTCCTGCCACGCCCCCCCCCCCCCCAACCCAGATCCTTGCAGCATTAGGAGTTTTAGGTCCCATCCTAGCAATAGGAGCATTTGGATTTCTGCAGGGGCTGCTGGGTAAGCATGTCCTGGAACCATCTAATCCAGAGAGGAGGTTTTGAAGGGGGGGGTGGTCGTAGCGTTTGGCAGAATGAGGGTTTCTGGAATCTGTGTATTTTGAGGTGAAAGCCAGGAGAATGCCATCATAATTGTCCTTGGCCCCTTTCAGACCATCGGGGCCCAATGGTCCCAACTCCGTTTCCTCAACAGACCCATCTGCAGCCCCTGTTCCACCACCTGTCCCCTTCCAGTCGTGCTTTCCCCATCAGTCAGTTCCTGCCGTTACATTCTGGATTATGTGCTCAAGTCTCTGGGGTGGGATTTGAACCCAAAACCTTCAGAAGCAAGAGTGCTGCCCACTGAGCCACGGCTGACTCCTCCAACAACCATTTATATAAGGAAATGGCACAGTATGGAATGTTTACACTGGTACTTACAATGATAAATGTTAACATAAAAGTGACCAAAAATGGTGACATAGAAAGTAAGGTTTGTTGACTGGGTTTTTATAATCTATATTATTTTAATTTCATTAATCTCTTCTACCTATTTTCCTGTAGGGTGTTTCCCTATTACTGGGATGGCCTGTACTATGCTTGAAATAACTTTTTTTTTTACATTAAAAAGGGGGAGGATGATTCCGAAAGAACTGGAAGAGCAAATTTCGGCAGCAAAGTCCAAGGTAAATCCCATTTACAGTAAATTGGTGATGCTGGTCTGTTTTGTGTGGTTTTTCTGATCTCTTCCCCCTTCCCCCCCGTTCCCCCTCTTGCCTGGCGTCAGCGATTCTTGCTATCCAATGGGTTCCACAGGTACCACTTGGCCTCCATTATCTCATCCAATTGGTCGTTCTCCCTGTGTGAATCTCCAGTTTTTATTGACTGGCTATTTGAACACAGGTAGGGGGTAATTGCAGCTGAAGTTGGCGCCCATGCCTGGCTGATTTCCTTCCTCCAACCCAGGAGCATTGCGGCTACTAGTAGCGACTCCGTGACTGCTTTGACTGAGATCAGCACTGGGGGGAATAGGTGCTCTGTTTCACTGTGGGACGGTGGGAAGACCCCAGGACGGTGTACAGTTCACAGGTTGCTGCTGGCTGATTTCAAGTAGCGGTGTCCTCTCCCCAGTTCCCTCCCTTCCCTCAGTGTAATGACATGCTTTCCATTGATGTCAATGAGACCGTGGAGTGCAGCCTCGGATGTAACCATGTCATGTCATTGCACATTACCTTGAGTGGATTTACCAAGTCCCTTTTCAGAGGTATTTTATTCCCTTATTTACAACTCAGCTTCCTGATGTCGAGTGGTGCAAGTTCTGGGAGCTTGCTGTGCGTGAATGTCTCCGATGGGTTGAGTGCGGAGTGAGGTTTGCATCGCTGGTCCGTAGGGACCCTCTCCCGACACCGAATCACGACTTGCGCTCCTGTGCGTGTGGAGGATTGCACGTGCGCAGTTGTTTCTCTGTTGATGGTGCTGTGGAATCCACCCAGCAGTGTAAGTGGGGCACACGACACTAGCTGGGGCCCCACCGGCTTAGCAAGCCACCTCTACTTGAAGGCGTACTGTAATATAAAAGGGGTGCAGCGTGCCTAGTGTTGGATCTTAAACCCTATTCTGGTTTCAGGGAGCAGTTCCATTCCTGGTGAGTGCTACATCGGGAACAACGGTCTTCGGAGCATTTGACCCTCTGCCTGAAATTGCGGATATCTGCGAAAAGCATGGCATCTGGCTTCACGTTGATGTAAGTAGGATGATCAAGGCAGGGTCTGGTGCTTACAGCTGGTGTCTGAATCACTTCAACCTGTGGATGGTTGCTGGTGTTTGAGCAGATTGTGAACAGTACTGTACCTTGTGTGACTAATCTGAGATTTCATCAAGGCTCTTGGGCCAATTCTCCTGGCTGGTTACACAGTGTAAACTGGGTGGGGGGGGGGGAGAAGGGGAATCAATGGGGAGATGTTCCCCGCCAACAAATGCTGCTTGTGGATCTTTCAGCCAGAAGTGATGGGCATATAATACTTCTACCCAAATATGGGTGGGCATATTCCGATGAGAGGCAGATGCTAGAATGATGTAATATGATTTTGTGCCCAAGCAACATTGGGCACAAGCAGTGCCCATTCATACCTGGCATCCAGCGTTGTTATGGGACATGGTAGTTAGGGGTGTGGCGGATATTAAAACTTAATTGGCTGGTTTGCCTAATCCAAGAACAATTGATTGCATTAGGAAACGCACAAATCTTAAAAGCTTTGCTAATTTTTAAATATTTTTCCTCCCCTAAGATCTTGCTGGCACAGTCAGTCAGCCTCTGCTGTGTGAGGGTGCTGCAGTAATTCCCCTTCCTTTTACGCCCCCCACAACCCCACTCGAAGCTTGGCACCAGCCCTCTATATATTCATGACTTTGACTCCAGCAAATGGACCAGACGGCAGTCTCGCCCTGCCAAAGATCAGGTCCCACTGGAACTGGGAGGATAGTTAGAATATACATTTCTGTGGCTCATAGCTTTGTAACTGGGCTGTCTTTGAGTTCCTATTCTTCTCAATGGAATTACATGTGTAGAATTATGTGGCCAGTGTGCAGACAGGTAGTACGTGTCCGGGTTTCAGAGAGGGACTGGAAGTGTGTTTGTGTTGGGTATGTATCGGACTATTTCCTTCTCTCTAGGGAGGTGTATATGGACCAAAATATGGCTGCACTTCTGGTTAATTTTTCACACCCCTATTAAACGAGTCTTCCAATTCGCCCAGTTTTCTCCCTTCCTCTCCCGAAGGTGTGGAGTCCTTGCTGGAGAATTAGAAAAGAACTGCAGCCCCAACCAATCTGGAATGTAGCATCTTCCTCTGCATCTCATACCCAATGCAGATGGAGAGAAGCTGGGAATGCACCCAAGAATACAGTGCCTTTTTAATGTAGTAAAGTGTCCCAAGGTGCTTCACAGAGGCTTGATCAGGCCAAAGGAGGAGATGTTAGAGGAGTGACCAAAAGCTTGGTCAATGAAGTGAGTTTTAAGGAGTGTCTATCTAAATGCAAGTCTTTCTTTCTTGAAGGAGGAGAGGGATGTGGAGGGGTTTAAGAAGGGAATTTCAGAGCCTGGGACCTAGATGGCTAAAGGCACATCCATTAATGGTGAGGTGAAGGACAGAGGATTCACAAGAAGCTCGAAGCAGAGGAATGGAGATGGGAGTTTAGGGTTGGAGGAGGTTAGAGATGGGGAGGAGAGAGGCCATGAATGGATTTAAGCACAACAGATGTCTGTGGATGATGTCGCCGAGGGGCAGCATATAGAGAAATGGGAGGAGGCCAAGGATAGATCCTGGGGGACTCCAGAGGTAATGATGCGGGGGTGGGAAGAGAAGCTATTGAAGGAGAGACGTTGGTCAGGGGTGGTGTGATCAACCATGCCAAAGGTTGCGCAGAGCTTGAGAAAGATGAAGAGGGATAGCATGCCACGAAAACAGAGGGTGTCATTTGTGACTTTGATTAGGGCCATTTCAGTGCTGTGGCAGGGGCGGACACCTGATTGGAGAGGTTCAAACATGGAGTTGTGGGAGAGATGGGCACGGATTTGAGACAACACGTTCAAGGACCCAGTAATAGTATGTTCCGCTTAAAAGGCTCATACTTTAAAGAACAATTAGCCAGGATTCCTTCTCCTAATAACTATCCACTTATCTAGCTAACTCAGTGCAGTCCGTGCTCCCTCTGCCACCCCCCTTTCCCCCAGCTGGAGGGGGGATGTAACACTGGGGAGACTGCAAGCAGCTCTCCACCTGCCCTCTGATGAGTGGGTGCAAGGCCTGGGGGCAGCTCTCCACCTTTTTTTCCCCCCCACAGAGTGTACAGCACAGAAACAGGCCATTCGACCCGACCGGTCCATGCTGGCGTTTGTGCTCCACACAAGCCTCCTCCCACCCTACTTCATCTCGCCCTTTCTTCCCCCCCCCCCCCCCCCCCCCCACCCCACCCCCGATTTCCACACAGATGTAGGAGGAGTGTGATGCTGCCAACGGCCTGGGAGAAACTAAAAGCAGAGCACTTTCACAGAACAGTACCAAAGTGCTATTTATTCATTTGTGCTGTTAGAATAAACCACTGCAGTCCCCAGGGTAAACACCTCTCCCCGGTAGAATATTGGTTGGAAATGGCTGGTGCTAGTTGGTGACTTGTATCGTCTACATAAGCAGAGTATGTGCAACAACTTGACCATGTCTAAGATCACCCTGGAGGCTGTGTGTTGGGCTTGTCTCCTGTCCAACTGTCTATGGTTCCTGCTGTCCAGGGTGTGAATGCTGTTGAACATTGTGCTCCTGCCTTTGCTGTTTCTCACTCTCCTCTCTTTACTCTAACAGGCAGCCTGGGGTGGAAGTGCCCTAATCTCCAGGAAACACCGACACCTGCTAACTGGGATTGAGAGGTGAGAATTACTGCAATTCTGCAATCTGTAGGATGCTGTGTGCTCTGTTTAGCTCCGTCCGAAAGGAAGCATTTGTTAAGACACGCCCATTGAGGTGCTGGTATCTTAATTCAAGATTTTCTTTTTGTCTCGTCTCTCCTCTTCAGAAGAAGTGCTTGTTTTTCCTCTAGGATTGGTTGATGGCAGGTCTGATGCCTGTCAGAACCAATCAATCGGATGTTGCTTTCTCCCACTGTTTGTCGTACACAAATTTAAGGCAAAGTTTTCTGATGAGCTGATGGTTTCTGAGAGTCATGGTGTTCATTCGTGTTTGTCTCCAGAGAGCTTGTATATAAACCACTCGAAACTTGTAATTTCCCTCAGTGGAACTTTCTACGACATGCCTGACTCTTTGTTTTATGTGATCTTTATATTCCTTCAGACTGGTTGCGGCTGCTATTGTTGAGTTTGAATGCATTGTGGCTTTTTTGAGCATTCAGTCACTGCGCTTATGGAATTGCCTGGCTTTGAAATAAAATGCAGAAAGCACTGGTTGGGATTATTCACAGATGAAGTTTAATGTGGGCAAGTGTAAAGTATTGCACGTAGGAAGGAACAATGGGCAACACACGTACTCCATGAATGGTGTGGAGATAGTGAAGGATGAATCTGAGAGAGACCCTGGAATTTCAGTAAAGTCAACATGTCCAACCAATTCAGAGCAGCAATCAACAAAGGCAACGGATGTTGAACTACAGCAGGAACAGTGGAATACAAGTCAGAGTAAGTCATGATCAAACTGTAGAGAGTTCTGGTCAGACCCACCTTGATCACTGTGTCCAGTTCTGGTCAGACCCACCTTGATCACTGTGTCCAGTTCTGGTCAGACCCACCTTGCGCACTGTGTCCAGTTCTGGTCAGACCCACCTTGCGCACTGTGTCCAGTTCTGGTCAGACCCACCTTGCGCACTGTGTCCAGTTCTGGTCAGACCCACCTTGAGCACTGTGTCCAGTTCTGGTCAGACCCACCTTGAGCACGGTGTCCAGTTTAGAGAAGAGCCACCAAGAACCACAGATAATGTCCCACATAAGAGGTTAGTGTGCAAAATTAAAGCACATGGGATTGGGGGTAATATACTGGCATGGATTGAAAATTGGTTAACAGACAGGAAACAGAGAGTTGGAATAAATGGGTCTTTTTCAGGGTGGCAGGTGGTGACTAGTGGGGTACCGCAGGGATCAATGCTTGGGCCCCAGCTATTCACAATGTATATCAATGATTTGGATGAGGGAACCAAATGTAATATTTCCAAATTTGCTGACGACAAGAAACTCGGTGGGATTGTGAGTTGTGAGGAGGATGCAAAGAGGCTTCAAGGCGATTTAGACAAATTGAATGAGTGGGCAAATACATGGCAGATGCAGTATAACCTGGATAAATGTGAAGTTATCCACTTCGGTAGGAAAAACAGAAAGGTAGAGTATTATTTAAATGGTGATAGATTGGGAAATGCTGATGTACAAAGGGACCTGGGTGTCCTTGTACACCAGTCACTGAAAGCAAACATGCAGGTGCAGCAAGCAGTTAGGAAGGCAAATGATATGTTGGCCTTCATTGCAAGAGGATTTGAGTACAGGAGCAAGGATGTCTTGCTACAGTTGTACAGGGCCTTGGTGAGACCACACCTGGAGTACTGTGTGCAGTTTTGGTGGTCTTACCTAAGAAAGGATATACTTGCCATAGAGGGAGTGCAGCGAAGGTTCACCAGACTGATTCCTGGGATGGCAGGACTGTCGTATGAGGAGAGATTGGGTCGACTAGGCCTGTATTCACTAGAGTTTAGAAGAATGAGAGGGGATCTCATTGAAACATATAAAATTCTGACAGGGCTAGACAGACTGGATACAGGGAGGATGTTTCCCCTGGCTGGGGGGTCTAGAATGAGGGGACACAGTCTCAAGATACATAGAATCTAGGAGCAGGAGTAGGCCATTCGGCCCGTCAAGCCTGCTTCACCATTCAATACGATCATGGCTGATCATCCAAGTCCAGTACCCTATCCCTGCTTTAATCCCCACAGTACACATATCCCACCCTACCCCCATAACCCCACGTATTTAATTCCCCCTAACATATCCTATCCTATCCCCATAACCCCACATATTTAATCCCCCCCTAACACTAAGGGTCAATTTATCACAGCCAAATCAACCTAACCCGCACATTTTTGGACTGTGGGAGGAAACCGGAGTACCCGGAGGAAACCCACGCAGACACTGGGAGAATGTGCAAACTCCACACAGACAGTCACCCGAGGTCAGATTCGAACCCGGGTCCCTGGCGCTGTGAGGCACCAGTGCTAACCACTATGCCACCGTGTTGCCCAACGGGGTAGGACATTTAGGACTGAGATGAGGAGAAATTTCTTCACTGAGGGTGGTGAACTTGTGGAATTCTCTACCACAGAAGGCTGTGGAGGCCAAGTCACTGAATATATTTAAGAAGGGGATAGATAGATTTCTAGACACAAAAGGCATCAAGGGGTATGGGGAGAGAGCGGGAATATGGTATTGAGATAGAGGATCAGCCATGATCATATTGAATGGCGGAGCAGGCTCGAAGGGCCGAATGGCCTACTCCTGCTCCTATTTTTCTATGGACCATCGTACCTGTGCTGGCTCTCTGAAAGAGCTCTCCCCTTGGTCCCAATATCCATTTGCCAGTCCCTTTTTAAAATGTTGTTCATTTCCCTTCCCTTTTATAAGCGTGTTTAAATTCTGCTTTTCCCCCCCCCCCCCCCCCCCCTCCCCTCCCCTCCCCTCCCCACTGTGTTCTGGTCTGGTAATCCACGTCCTAACAACATTCTAGGTAAATAAATTCTCCTGGCCTCTCCCTTCATTCTTTTGGTGGTGATCTTGTATTTATGTCCTCTAGTTAGCAATTCGCCAACCAGTTTTCTGAGTTGCCTTATTAAAACCCCTATTAATTTTGGCCGTCTATCAAATCTTCTCTTCTAATAAAAAGAGCCCCAGAGTCTCTGGTGTCTCATAACTAGAGCCTCTCTTCCCTGGAGTCATCTTAGTGAATCCCTTCTGCAACCTCTCCATGGCCGTGACATCCTTCCTAAAGCAAGGCACCGAAACTGGACACTATATTCTACTATGATTGTATAAATTTGGCATTACTGCTTTTGTTTCTGAACTCTCTTTTCCCCCATTTAGAAAACCTAGGATTTTCACAGCTTTATCCAACTACTCCTTCCACTTTTAACGATTTGTCTTTCTGAACCCCCTCTACTCCTTTTAAAGTTTTCCCATTTAATGCATGTGTCCTCTCCTTATTCTTCTACCCACAATCTAGCAGCTCATTTCTCCACAGTAAATTTTATCTGACATCTATCTGCCCAATCTACTAACCAGTCTACAATCCTCCTGAAGTCACTGACTGTCCACTTCACAGTTAACCACACTCCCAGTTTTGTGTTCTCTGCAAATTTCAACATTGTACCCCCATACCCAAATTAAAAAAATAAATAAAAAAATTGCTATATTCCAGATTGGTTGGGGCTGTGTCGCTGGTAAGGCCAGCATTTATTTCCCATCCCTAGTTGCCCTTGAAGGTGGTGAGCCGCTGCCTTGAACCGCTGCAGTCCGTGTGGTGATGGTGATCCCACCGGTGGTTACACTCTTGTTGGAGATAGTCATTGTCTGGCAAGCATGTTACCTGCCACTTATCAGAGCTAAAGCCTGGATGTTGTCCAGGTCTTGCTGCATGCGGGCACGGATTGCTTCATTATCTGAGGAGTTGCGAATGGAACTGAACACTGTCATCATCAGCAAACATCCCCATTTCTGACCTTATGATGGCGGGAAGGTCATTGATGAAGCAGCTGAAGATGGTTGGGCCTAGGATACTGCACTGAGAAACTCCTGCAGCGATGTCCTGGGGCTGAGGTGATTGACCCCCAACAACCACAACCATCTTCCTTCAGCAGTGGAGAGTTTTCCCCACCCCGATTCCCATTGACTTCAGTTTTACTAGGGCTCCTTGATGCCACACTCGGTCAAATGCTGCCTGGATGTCAAGGGCAGTCACTCTCACCTCGCCTCTGGAATTCAGCTCCTTTGTCCATGTTTGGACCAAGGCTGTAATGAGGTCGGGAGCCGAGTGGTCTTGGCGGAACCCAAACTGGGCATCAGTGAGCAGGTTATTGGTGAGTAAGTGCCGCTTGATAGCACTGTCGGCGACAACTTCCATCACTTTGCTGATGATTGAGAGTAGACTGATGAGGCGGTAATTGGCCGGATTGGATTTGTCCTGCTTTCTGTGGACAGGACATACCTGGGCAGTTTTCCACATTGTCGGATAGATGCCAGTGTTGTAGCTGTACTGGAACAGCTTGACTAGAGGCGCGGCTAGTTCTGGAGCACAAGTCTTCAGCACAATAGCTGGGATGTTGTCGGGGCCCATAGCCTTTGCTGTATCCAGTGTGCTCAGCCATTTCTTGATATCACGTGGAGTGAATCGAATTGGCTGAAGACTGGCTTCTGTGATGGTGGGGACCTCAGGAGGAGGCCGAGATGGATCATCCACTCGGCACTTCTGGCTGAAGATGGTTGCAAACACTTCAGCCTTGTCTTTTGCACCCAGTAAAACATTAATTAACCAGTACTCTCTGTTTTCTGTCCTTTAACCAACTTCCTATCCATGTTGCCTCACTCCCTTTAATACCCGGTGCTTTAATTTTATCCTATGTGGCATCTTATCAAACACCTTTTGAAAATCCATACACACAACATCCACTGCATGTCCTTTATCAATACAATCTGCTACTTTCTCAAGGAGTGTTAAATTTCACAGACACAACTCCCCTTTTACAAAGCTATGTTGACTGTCTTTAATTAGCCCATGTCTTTCTAAGTGTTTAATTTTATCCCATTTATATTAAGTCCTCTCGAAGCTTATCCACTACCAATGTTAGGCTGACTGGTCTGTAGTTACCTGGTTTATCCTCTCTCCCTTTTTGAACAGAGATGTTACATTGACAACCCTCCAGTCCTGTGGCGCAACTTCCATATCCAAGAATGTTTGAAAGATTGTGGTCTGAGCTATTTGACCCTGAGCTGAGCTTCCGACCCCATATCCTCTCCATCACCAAGACCGCCTATTTCCACCTCCGTAATATCGCCCGTCTCTGCCCACCTGCTGCTGGAAACCCTCATCCATGCTTTGGTAACCTCCAGACTCGACGATTCTAACGCTCAAAAGCAAAATACTGCGGATGCTGGAAATCTGAAATAAAAGCAGAAAATGCTGGGAGCACTCAGCAGGTCAGGCAGCATCCGCAGAGAGAGAGAGAAATCGAGTTAACTCATTCCAATGCTCTCTTGGCTGGCCTCTCATTCTCCACCCTCCATAAGCTTCACCTCATCGAAAACTCTGCCTGTATGCTATCCTGCATCGTCCTGCTCTCCCCGCAACCATGCGCTTGCTGACCTACATTGGCTCCTGGTCCCTGGTCGATTTTAAAATTCTCATTTGTTGTGCTTAAATCCCCTCCATGGCCTCGCCCCCTCCTTATCTCTCTAACCTCCTACAGTCCACCAGCGTTCCTCTAATTCTGGCCTTGCTTGCATGCCCGTGCCTTCAGCCGCCTGGTCCCCGCGCTTTTGAAATCCCTCTCTAAACCTCTCCGCCTCCCTCTCCTCATTTAAACTCACCTGTTTGACCAAGCTTTTGGTCGCCCTACCCAAAGCTCTAATGGCTCTGCGTCCTCTTTATTTTTTTTTATTGCGTCTCTGAAGTGCCATGGGATTTTCTACATT
This sequence comes from Squalus acanthias, assembly GCA_030390025.1. Lineage (NCBI taxonomy): Eukaryota > Metazoa > Chordata > Chondrichthyes > Squaliformes > Squalidae > Squalus > Squalus acanthias. Next base: position 28,753,135 of record CM059451.1, read on the forward strand.
TGAGGGCGCAGCATAAATGCAAGTTGTTGTGTGAGGAGGGTTCTGGGAGGGGGGAAATGGGGAGATCCGAGAATTAAATGTTTTAATTGTCCACACCGGCAATTTAAAAATGGACACAACACTTGTGTAATGTTTCCTTTTTAAAAAAAGTTTAAAAAATGAGTCAACTTGAGTGAGGATTTGACTCGTGTACCTTTTTTAAAATGGCACTGACCAGCTGCACCACGCAGAGAATCATTGAAATTTACAGCACAGAAGGAAGCCATTCGGCCCATCTTGTCCGTGCCGGCCAACAAAGAGCTATCACCCTAATCCCACTTTCCAGCACTTGGTCCGTATTATAGTCATAGAGTTATACAGCACAGAAAGAGGCCCTTCGGCCCATCGTGTCCGCGCCAGCCATCAAGCCCTGTCTATTCTAATCCCATTTTCCAGCACTTGGTCCGTAGCCTTGTATGCTATGGCGTTTCAAGTGCTCATCTAAATGCTTCTTGAATGTTGAGGGTTCCTGCCTCTACCACCCTTTCAGGCAGTGAGTTCCAGATTCCCTCTGGGTGAAAAAGTTTTTCCTCAAATCCCCTCGAAACCTCCTGCCCCTTACCGTGAAACTATGCCCCCTGGTTATTGACCCCTCTACTAAGGGGAAAAGTTCCTTTCTATCTACCCGATCTATGCCCCTCATAATTTTGTACACCTCAATCAGAGCCTTCTCTGCTCTAAGGAAAGCAACCCCAGCCTGTCCAGTCTCTCTTCATAGCTGAAGCGCTGCAGCCCAGGTAACATCCTGGTGAATCTCCTCTGCACCCTCTCCAATGCAATCACATCCTTCCTATAGTGTGGCGACCAGAACTGCACACAGTATTCCAGCTGTGGCCTAACTAGCGTTTTGTACAGCTCCATCATAACCTCCCTGCTCTTATATTCTATGCCTCGGCTAATGAAGGCAAGTATCCCATATGCCTTTTTAACCACCTTATCTACCTGTCCTGCTGCCTTCAGGGATCTATGTACATGCACACCAAGGTCCCTCTGATCCTCTGTCCTTCCTAGGGTCCTACCATTCATTGTGTATTCCCTTGCCTTGTTAGTCCTCCCAAAATGCATCACCTCATGCTTTTCAGGGTTAAATTCCATTTGCCACTGTTCTGCCCATCTGACCAACCCGTCTATATCGTCCTGTAGCCTGAGGCTTCCCTCCTCGCTATTTAACACCCCACCAATTTTCATGTCATCTGCAAACTTACTGATCATACCTCCTACATTCATATCTAAATCATTAATGTACACTACAAACAGCAAAGGACCCAGCACCGATCCCTGCGGTATACCACTGGACACAGGCTTCCAGTCACAAAAACAACCTTCGACCATCACCCTCTGCCTCCTGCCACTAAGCCAATTTTGGATCCAATGTGCCAAGTTGCCCTGGATCCCATGGATTCTTTTATCTCTTGACCAGTCTCCCAAGCGGGACTTTGTCAAAAGCCTTACTGAAGTCCATGTAGACCACATCAACTGCACTATCCTCATCCACACACCTAGTCGCCCCCTCAAAAAAATTCAATCAAATTAGTCAGACATGATCTCCCCCTGACAAAGCCATGCTGAATATCCTTGATTAATCCTTGCCTCTCCAAGTGGAGACTAATTCTGTCCCTCAGAATTTTTTCCAATAATTTCCCTACCACTGATGTTAGGCTCACTGGCCTGTAATTCCCTGGTTTATCCCTACTACCCTTCTTGAATAATGGTACTACGTTAGCTGTCCTCCAGTCCTGTGGCCAGAGAGGTTCTGAAAATTTGTGTCAGAGCCCCTGCAATCTCCTCCCTTGCCTCACACAGCAGCCTGGGATACATCTCGTCCGGGCCTGGGGATTTATCCACTTTTAAGCCCGCTAAAACCGCTAGTACCTCCTCCCTCTCCATACTAATTTGTTCAAGTATATCACAATCCCCCTGCCTGATTTCTATGCCTACATCGTCCTTCTCCAAAGTGAACACAGATGCAAAATATTCATTTAAAACCCCACCTACATCTTCTGGCTCTTCACACAGATTGCCACTTTGGTCCCTAATGGGCCCTACTCTTTCCCTGGTTATCCTCTTGCCCTTAATATACTTATAAAACACCTTGGGATTTTCCTTTATTTTGCCCGCCAGTGTTATTTCATGCCCCCTCTTCGCTCTCCTAATGTCTTTTTTAAGTACCCCCCTGCACTTTCTATACTCCTCTAGGGCTTCCACTGTTTTTAGTCCTTTTGTATCTGCCAAAAGCCTCCCTTTTTTTCCTAATCCATTCTCGTATATCCCTTGACATCCAGGGTGTCCTTGTAGGTTACGGCATAATAAAGTACTTTTTAAATGTGATGAGGGTCTCTGCCTCCACCACCCTTTCAGGCAGTGAGTTCCAGACCCCCACCACCCTCTGGGTGAAAAAACTTCTCCTTAAATCCCCTCTAAACCTCCGACCAATTACTTTAAATCTATGCCCCCTGGTTATTGACCCTACTGCTAAGGGAAATAGGTCCTTCCTATCCACTCTATCTACGCCCCCTCATCATTTTATAGTGGCCATGATGTGGAGATGCCGGTGTTGGACTGGGGTGGACAAAAGTGAGAAGTCGCACAACACCAGGTTATAGTCCAACAGTTTTATTTGAAATCACAAGCTTTCGGAGCTGCTGCCCCTTCGTCAGGTGAAGTGAAGGAATACGAATCGGCAAAGCATATATAGACAGAGAACAATGCCTGTGCAGCGTACAATGTCAGACGACTACAGTTAATCTTTCTGACTGCCTTTTATCACACCTCGGCAGAGAGACAATCAGGTCAGTCAGGAAGACATTATAACAAAGACGTAGCAAAATACAACTGAGACAATGAGATGGGGTCACAGGGGGTCTAATGTGTCAAATGCAGTCTGTATGGAAAACCGTAAACTTTAAACTTTTTACTTTTTTTTTACTGGAAATCACATCTGTGAACAAGCCAACGACGACTCGAGTCTGGATGACTCTACGTCATGTAGCGTGACATGAACCCAAGATCCCGGTTGAGGCCGTCCTCATGGGTGTAGAACTTGGCTATCAGTTTCTGCTCGATGATTTTGCGTTGTCGTGTGTTTCTAAGGCCGCCTTGGCGAACGCTAACCCGCAGATCCGAGGCTGAATGTCCTTGACTGCTGAAGTGTTCCCTGACTGGGAGGTAACAATCCTGCCTGGCAATTGTTGCGCGGTGTCCGTTCATACGTTGTCTCAGTGTCTGCATGAACGGACACCGCGCAACAATCGCCAGGCAGGATTGTTACCTCCCAGTCAGGGAACACTTCAGCAGTCAAGGACATTCAGCCTCGGATCTGCGGGTAAGCGTTCTCCAAGGCGGCCTTCGAGACACACGACAACGCAAAATCATCGAGCAGAAATTGATAGCCAAGTTCCGCACCCATGAGGACGGCCTCAACCGGGATCGTGGGTTCATGTCACGCTACATGACGTAGAGTCATCCAGACTTGAGTCGTCGTTGGCTTGTTCACAGATGTGATTTCCAGTTTTAAAAAAAAAAGTAAAAAGTTTAAAGTTTATGGTTTTCCATACAGACTGCAGCATCTGACACATTAGACCCCCTGTGACCCCACCTCATTGTCTTAGTTGTATCTTGCTATGTCTTTGATATAATGCCTTCCTGACTGACCTGATTGTCTCTGCCGAGGTGTGATAAAAGGCAGTCAGAAAGATTAACTGTAGTCGTCTGACATTGTACGCTACACAGGCATTGTTCTCTGTCTATATATGCTGTGCCAATTCGTATTCCTTCACTTCACCTGACGAAGGGGCAGCAGCTCCGAAAGCTTGTGATTTCAAATAAAACTGTTGGACTATAACCTGGTGTTGTGCGACTTCTCATTTTATACACCTCAATCATTCCTTGATTCCACCCCTCCCTGGTGTCTGCCAATCTTGGCTAGAGGTTCTGAGCAAATATTGGCTGCCATCTGGCTCCAGTTTGTGCTCTGGTCGTTGCTGGTACAGAGCGGTACTCTCCCAGTCGGAGAGGCCCATCCTAGGCCGCTCACTGCTGCCTTAGCCAAGAAATGGAGCATTGTGGGAAATCCAAGGAGAGGGAGGAAGCAATTCGAGATTTTTTTTTTTAAACCTGTGAATGGTCGGATTCTGAAATAAAAACTGAAACTACACAGCAGGTCAGTTGGTATCTGGAAGCAACATGAGGTGAATGTTTGGGTGGAACCTTTCATCAGGATTGGGGAGTGATCCCACCCAAAGCATGAACCTTCCCCTTCAAACATTGACCACTCTTCAGTGCATTTCCTGTTTTAGTGGGACAACTGCAAGTTGAAAGCCGAGGACCTAGGCGTGTTGATGCTAATCTCTCTCTCTCTCTCTCTCTCTCTTAGGGCTGATTCGGTTGCTTGGAACCCGCACAAAATGCTGCTGGCAGGGCTGCAGTGTTCCGCCTTCCTGCTCAAAGACAACACCGTGAGTAGAAATCCGACATTACCCAGGCATGAAGGGTTTGCTTCCTAATTTCCCCACTCCCAAAGGTGCTGCTGACTCCGTGCTGGGATCTGGTTCCGTGGGCGTTGGCTGTCCTCCGGTACTTTGCCCATGTGGCCATTCTTGATGTTTGACCCCAGACTGAGTGTTGGCAGGACATGAGCAGGGGAGGTCGTGCTGTTGAGCTCATTCTTCAGGCATTTATAGTCAGGTACTTTCCAACAAAAGTCACTGGACAGTGATCAGTCGCAGTGTTGTCTATCTCTCCCCCTCTCCCTTGCCTCTACCCAGATGTGCTGAAGACAAGTGTGGCATCCCTACTGCCATCCTAGTTGAAATCAGCTACCTCGGTACAGTTTGGACATCGAATCTGCCACTGTAGCTGTGGTTCAGTACCGCACTGGGCTGGGCATTTACCCACTGAGCTATTTGGGTCAGCTTTTGTCATTTTGGGCACGTGTACCAAAAACAGACCATGTTGGGGCCGTTGCGGGGCTAAATGAGCACTCATTCCTGGCACCAGGTCAGACTTCCTCTTTCGCTTAAAGGTTTGTCCTCCATTGTGATTACTGCAATCCATTGTCATCCTAAACCGAGACCACAGTGATGGGCAGTGACATTCAATCTTGCTATGCTCCCACAGTACGCAGTAGGTACAGCACGGGTTAGATACAGTGTAAAGCTCCCTCTACACTGTCCCATCACACACTCCCAGGGCAGGTACAGCACGGGTTAGATACAGAGTAAAGCTCCCACTACACTGTCCCATCAAACACTCCCAGGGCAGGTACAACACGGGTTAGATACAGAGTAAAGCTCCCTCTACACTGACCCATCAAACACTCCCAGGGCAGGTACAGCATGGGTTAGATACAGAGTAAAGCTCCCTCTACACTGTCCCATCAAACACTCCCAGGGCAGGTACAGCACGGGTTAGATACAGAGTAAACTCCCTGTACACGGTTGTTATAGTGTACCCTAACCCAGTTTCTCCAAAGCCCTTCCTCCACTTGCGTGACATTATCCAGTTCTCATACCAGCCGTCCTGTACCATCTCTAATTGCATTTGATGCTGCAGCTCTTGCATGGCCCCAAATTATTTCACATGGGACACCTAAGAACATAAGAAATAGGAGCAGGAGTAGGCCATTTGGCCCCTCGAGCCTGCTCCACCATTCAATAAGATCATGGCTGATCGGATCTTGGGCTCAGCTCCATTTCCCTGCCCGCTCCCCATAACCCTTGACTCCCTTATCGTTCAAAAATCTGTCTATCTCCACCTTAAATATATTCAATGACCCAGCCTCCACAGCTCTCTGGGGCAGAGAATTCCACAGATTTACGACCCTCTGAGAAGAAATTCCTCCTCCTCTCCGTTTTAAATGGGTGACCTCTTATTCTGAAACTATGCCCCCTAGTTCTAGATTCCCCGATGAGGGGAAACATCCTCTCTGCATCTACCTTGTCGAGCCCCCTCAGCATCTTATATGTTTCAATAAGATCACCTCTCATTCTTCTAAACGCCAATGAGTATAGGCCCAACCTGCTCAACCTTTCTTCATAAGTCATCTCCGGAATCAACCTCGTGAACCTTCTCTGAACTGCCTCCAATGCAAGTATATCCCTCTTTAAATAAGGAGACCAAGGGCTCGATTTTTCCCAGGCTCGAGGAGACTGGTTTGGAGGCGTGAGTTGTCAAAATGGCGGGTGGGTCCGATTCCGCCTCTGAGCAATTTTCACACATTCGTGGTTTCAGACCCGTTTCCATCCTGCCTCCAAGAGGCGGGATAGGCCCGAAACCAGTTAATTGCCTCTATAATCCCATTTTGAGGGGCCTTTCTGATTTTAACACATTTCCCCCATCCTGCACAACTCCCTCTGGAACACGCCAGTTAATCCTGGCGGCCTCACAAGTGGATTGCTTACTAACAGCTGCAACTCCACCATTAAAAAGGAGTATTCACCAATGATCATTTGCAGGTGGCAGAACTTTGTCTCAGGTCTGGGGGAACTTTTAGCAGGCCTACACATTGTTGTGGAAATTTGGAGCCTGACACCCATCTCCAGTGTGACCTCCTGGGAAACCCCTCTCCCCACCTTGACTGAGCGCTTCCTCAACTGAGGTATATACCAGAAGCATAGGAACCATTTATTTCCTTTCCTCCTGGACATCAGATTCAGACGCAGACCAGCCACGGCAGCAGCAGAACCCTGAACAGCAGCACCACCAACAGGAGCGCCAAGCTGCTGCTCACCCACCTGAAGCTGCACAGACCAGAAGGCGCCAGCGCGCGACCATATTGCTGCCCGGGATGCAAGGGACGCACTCATGTTGGCCAGATTTGCTTAGCCTGCACAATCAAACACGTTTGCCTCGCACCTTCTTGCCAGACCATCGACAATGGACAAGAACCTACGGATTCCTATTACTCTGACCACCATACTGATGATTGCAAGTCGCCCTGAGCCCTCCATGTGGAAGTCCAATTAGCGAAATGACACAGGCCACAACTTCAACAGTTTGCCATCAAATCTGTTTATCATAACAATTCAAGGATGGCTTGTCAAAAATCAATATAACAGAACACCCAAATGACTACCCTTGTGACTACTTGTGCTTTATCTTCCTCTTACGCGTGCTCCTATGTGGTGCTTCCCCTGTGGCTTCAGCAGATGTGGAGGCCTCTTGCTGCTCTTGACACCTTTGGCGGCCGTCCTCTGGGGTTGCGAACCTCTGAGGGCTCGGCAACAGTCTGCTGCTCCTGCTCCTGCGGCTGTGCAGGGGCTGAGACGACCATCTCAGTTGGGTGAGCGCTTGGAGAGGAGCCCCCACTTCTTTGTTGTCTGCCACCAACATCCCTTTCATGGGTCAGCCCCACTTCAGAGCTAGCAAGTGGCTTGACAGCACCTTGCTGCACTTCAGGGGGGCCATGAGGACCTGTTTCTGCACTGGAAGTCCTACTCCAGAGGACTTCCATGAAGGTCTGGATTCTATGCTCAATAGCTGACCATCGCTCCTCAAGAGATGTCAGTCTATTCTGAACAATGACCATGTTTTCAATACCCTGGCGACTAAGCTCCTCCATGGCCGTAGCCATCCTTTCCACGGAGGTTGCCATCCTTTCCGTGGTGATGCGTTCATGTGCCAATGCCTCCACAAAGGCTCTGCTCATGTTTGCGATGGACTCCTCCATTCGCTCCACACTCGCAGCGACCCTGGAGACAAAACCTGCCAGAGACTCCTGCACCTGTTCCTGGAGTTCCAGCACCGCGCTCCTGGATGGACCTGGAGGCACAGGGTCGACATGCAGCTGAGCCGAGCTGGGAGAGTCCTGCACCCTCCGACAAGGACTCTCCACTGCTGTCCCTGTCTCCACCATCTGCTGATGCTCACTTGTGATCTGTGATACACCAGGTGACAACATTACTCTATCTCGCGAAGGTCCCACCGAGGTGTTAGTGTCTGCGCTGGTGCTGGGTGCGCTGAATTCTGCTGACGCTGCGCCCTCAGAGGTTGCAGCTTCCTCTGAGGAGTCTTAGGCTGTTCCTCCTGGACAGTGGGGACGGGGGCTCTCGATGGTCCTGTGGGGGAGTAAAGGAAGGAGTTAGAGATGTGAGGTAAAGGTTGCATGCACATTGAATTGTGCAGATGATCATAAGTCAATCTGTTAGAGCATCAGAATCATTATCAGTCACTCATGCAATGTCAATGAGATGCAAAGTGAGCTGGGCTACTGAGGGTGGCCCTCCTCCTGTCCTCGCTCTTTCCCTCTTATTGTGGGCTCTCTTTTCCTGCAATGAGGGACACAAGTGGAGTTTGAGTGAGAATGAAGGCGTGAGTGTAGAGAATCCATAGCATAGATGCTTAGAAGGAGACAAAGGGCCCTCCCTGTGTGTTGTAAGTTGTTGTCATTGCGTCAGTGATAGGGAGTGTGAGGGCTGCATGGTTGAATAGTTAAGTGAATGTGACCATAGAGAGAGAGGGAATGGGTAAGGGTGCAGGGATGTCAGGGTCAAGTGGGATGTGCAGGAAGAGGTTGGCAAAGCAGAGTGCTGGTGAGGAGAGGTGATGGGGATGAGATTGAGGGTGATGAGAAAGTCATACCCACTTTTCCTGTGTGGAGAAGGTCATGAAACCTCTTCCTGCACTGCAGCCAGGTTGTGCGGCACATAGAAATGGCATTGACCTCCTGGGCCACTTGCAGCCACACAGCTTTAGTCTGTTGTGGAGGCTTTTTCCTCCCTGAGGAAAGGAAAGAGCACGTCCTTATTTGCTCTTGCTCCCTCCACCAGAGCTTGGAGGGAGGCCTCATCGAATCTTGGAGCACACTTTGGCCTACTGGTGGACATAATTGGTGAAGGAAGCACTCAGAACAATGGGCATAAAGTTTAAAGGCTGAAAAAGAAGCAAGGCTGCTTGCAGGCCTTAAATCCAGCAGCATTGATGACGTCATCGGAGGTGACTTTCTGTATGAAAAGGCTCATTGGGCCAGGGGTTCCCACACGCTGGAAATCAAGTGCCCAATTAGGGCAAAATCGCACTTCTGTCCCACTTCACATCGGAGTCAGAATCCTGACACGACGACCACCTGACACGCCCCAGCCCGCCCCAATGGCAAAATCCAGCCCCAAAACTCTACACAGTACTCCAGGTGTGGACTCACCAATACCCTGTACAGTTGCAGCAGGACTTCCCTGCTTTTATACTCCAGCCCCCTTGCAATAAAGGCCAACATTCCATTTGCCTTCCTGATTACTTGCTGTACCTACATGCTAACTTTTTGTGTTTCATGCACAAGGACCCCCAGGTCCCTCTGTACTGCAGCATTTTGTAATCTCTCCATTTAAATAATTTGCTTTTTTATTTTTCTTGCCAAAGTGAATAACCTCCCACATTATACTCCATCGGCCAAATGCTTGCCCACTCACTTAACCTGTCTCTATCCCTTTGCAGACACTGTAGAGCTGGCCAACTGAGGTGACGTTCTCATCAGACTGAACTGAAGTCGTGTCCTGGCCCCCCTGATGTAGGGGAATGTTTAAGCCGTCACATCCCCTGCGATGGTGTATTTCTTTGTCGTGTGTAGATCCCTCCTTCTCCACGTGTAGGAGCAGGGTAGCGGGTGGTGTCGGGGCTCGAGTTCTGGTGTTTGCTTTGCTAAAGATTTAGTCTCCTTCAATCAAGTAACTGGCTAACTAATTCGCTATAATAACTAATGCTTCCAATTCCGCAAGACCCCTCCTAAGGGGCCATGTGCTGTGGCTGTACCCCTGTTTCTTGCCCAACCTTTGTGGATTTTGCCCGTGTCTCTCTCTCTCCCAGGACCTCCTGAAGAAGTGTCACTCGGCCAACGCCGGCTACCTCTTCCAGCCGGACAAGTTCTACAATATCTGTTACGACACCGGTGACAAGTCCCTGCAGTGTGGTCGGAAGGTGGATTGCCTCAAGCTATGGCTGATGTGGAAAGCTGTCGGTACTCGAGGGCTGGAAGAAAGGATCGATCGTGCCTTCGCCTACGCCAGGTTGGTGTCAGGGCCACGACCACGCCCATCTCGACCTCTAGACTTGACTATTCCAACCCTCTCCTGGTTGGCCTCCCACCTTGCACCCTCCATAAACTTGGGCTCATCCAAAACTCGGCTGCCCGTGTCCTAACTCACACCAAGTCCCGTTCACCCATCACCCCTGTGCTCACTGACCTACATTGGCTCCCGGTTCAGCAACGCCTCGATTTTGAAAATTCTCATCCTTGTTTTCAAATCCCTCCATGGCCTCGCCCCTCCCTATCTCTAATCTCCTCCAGCCCCACAACCCTCAGAGATCTCTGCGCTCCTCCAATTCTGGCCTCTTGCGCATCCCTGATTTTAATCACCCCACCATTGGCAGCTGTGCCTTCAGCTGCCTGGGCCCTAAGCTCTGGAATTCCCTCCCTAAACCTCTCCATCTCTACCTCTCCTCCTTTAGGAGGCTTCTTAAAACCTATCTCTTTGACCAAGCTTTTGGTCACCTGTCCTGATATCTCCTTATGTGGCTCAGTGTCTAGTTTGATAATGCCCTGTGAAGCGCCTTGGGACATTTTGCAACATTAAAGGCGCTATATAAATACAAGTTGTTGTCATTTAGCTCTGATTGGTCAGAGTCCATTTGGTGATGCACCCTAGCGCGCACATCCATTTCAAAACCTGTTAATAGGACAAGATAGTGGGTACAAATTGGATCTTCCAAATGGCATTAGGACCTTCACACTGAAGATGTGCTGTCGTTAGCTGCTCGAGTTCTAATGGCTGGAAAACTTAGACTGACAAAAGGGCAGATCTTCCCCGATCACTGGCACCTGCCAATTCTCCATCCTATTAGAAGTTTGTGCTTTTATCTTCAATTTGCCCCTGCAGGTGCTAACTCTGGTTGGGGTACGGTGCTGCTGCCCTCCTGGTGCAGGCAATTCTCTGGGTGTCCCTGGACAGTGCGTGTTGGCAGGGAGGGACATGCGCACACGCATACACACACCCTCCAGCAGGGGTCAGGAGCGGGAGCTTGGCTCGGATCTCCGGGATACTGCGCTTATGGCCACCCCGGCTGAGATCGGCGAGTGGGGCATTGATAAATTGGAGGAAATGAAATGGTTTCACCTGGCTATCACTGGGACCTCCTGCTCCATGTGGCTCAGTTACACTGACTGAGGTCTCGGAGGGGGGGGGGGGGGGGGGGGTGCTGAAGGACAGTGTGTGGACTTGCCCCTGCCTGAATCGTGCCCCCATGATCCTCCCTGGGCCCCACACTGCCCCCCCCCCCCAACTCCCCCGCAGTTTAATATGTTTAGTTAAAGGTCGTAGCGTGAGGGAATCACCTGCCTTCTTGCTGGGAACATAAAATAACAGAAAATTATAAAGTGGGGAAAAAAATGACTTGCATTTCTATAGCGCTTTTCAGGATGTCCCAAAGCTCTTTACAGCCAATGAAGCACTTTTGAAGTCTAGTCACTGTTATAATGTAGGAAACGTGGCAGCCAATTTACACACAGCAAGATCCCATAAACAGCAATGTGATAATGACCAGATAATCTGTTCCAGTGATGTTGCTTGAAGGCTAAATATTGGGAGAGCTCCCCTGCTCTTTGAATAGTGCCATGGGACCTTTTACATCCACCTGAGTGGGCAGACGGGGCCTCGGTTTAACATCTCATCCGAAAGACGACATTGGAGTGTCAGCCTGGATTATGTGCTCCAGTCTCTGGAGTGGGGCATTGATAAATTGGAGGAAATGAAAAGGTTTCACCTCATATCACTGAAAACATCATCTGGGATAAACCTAAAGATTGAAGTAGATTGACTGAAGACTGGAATCACTGATGGTCTCTTTGCCCCGACACTCTACTTTATACATGTACTGGAACATGTTCTGAAGAACGTGTATCTTGATTGGCTCTACCTATAACTAGAACGTCTGGCTGAGTCTCTGAGCCAAGTGACCCATAAGAGTTTAATTGAGCCTCACCCAAATTCTCCTCCAAACAGGAGCCGCCCACTTTCTGTTATCGTTTGGTCAGTGGAGAAGGCCGCAGCCCCAGAAGCTGTACATTCCCCCTAGTCACCGCTTCATCCTCACATACTAACTGCCCATTACCTCCAGGAGGGGCGGGAGCCACTGGTACGTCTTTGGAGTGACTCTTGAGTGCTCAGTATTGCTTCACTGTGCAGGGGGCTTCTGCCTGTCCTCCCACTCTGGGCAAGATACTTACTTTTCCAAACTGCTTTTAATTGTTTTTTTTCTTTGTATTAAAGTTGAAAGGTTTCTGGGGCCGATGTAATGAGTAATGTGATGACATCGTGTTACCGATTGTCATTGTACCTTCCCCTGTGTACAGCTCGGGTAAGTGTGTGTTGTTCGTGTCTGTGCATGATTGGGAACGCACCCAGGAGTAGACGGAAACTATTTCACGGTTTCTGTCCTTTGTGCTTCACGTCTGTGCACAAACACCTTGACCTAGCCAGCTGTTTTCTCACACTTTACTTCCACTTCTTCTGTCCTTTTACTTTCCCGCTGTCTTGTCTCTCTGTCTCTCCTCTTCCCCGCTGCCTTGTGTCTCTCTCTCTCTCTCTCTCTCTCTCTCCTCTTCCCCGCTGCCTTGTCTCTCTCTGTTTGCCTGTCACTTTAATTCTCCGCTCCACTCCCACTCTGATCTCTCCATCCTCTGCCTCTTACACTGTTCCAATGAAGCTCAATGTAAGCTCGAGGAACAGCACCTCATCTTTCAATTCGACACTTTACAGCCTTCTGGACTCGACATCGAGTTCAACAATTTCACACCATAACCTCTGCCCCTATCATTCTTTTTCTCTCATGGCAGCTGTTGATGATTCTGCTATTGCCATTTACACCTCCTCTAGACCCATCTTTTTGTTTCTTTACTTGTCCCATTACTGTCTCCTTTCGCCTTGCACCATCATCCCTTTTTTCATTTAATGTCTCCTGCCGATCACAGACCTTCCCTTTTTGTTCTTCCCCCCCCACCCTCGGACTCTCTTCCTCTCCGCGTCCCTCTCTGTGTCTGTCTCTCTTTCCTCCCAAATTACTGGATGCTACAGAACCTCTTTTTCTCCTTGCTCCCTCTGTCCATTTCACTGATATCCAGTCCCGTTCATTCTTCATGCCTAGTCCGTCTTGTCCAAAGCTTGTGTCTGCTGGCTCAATGCGAGGTGGAGAGGCTATCCCATGCATCTTGTGCCATGTGAAATTGCTGCCTTCAAGTAGTGTTTCCTGACTTGGTGAGCGAGCAGGACGGAGCAGCATATTTATAACAGCAGTACTTGGGGTGGAGAGGGATCCAGAAGTAGCGTCAGCCAGAATCCTATCCCTTAGTCATTGTCTGACATTCCTACTGACCCTTTGCTTCAGTGACCAGTGCGCCCAATGGACTGTTGATCTTTTTTGAGGATGTTTTTATTTTATTCATTCCCTGGATGTGGGCATCGCTGGCAAGACCAGCATTTATTGCCCATCCCTAATGGCCCTTGAAGGTGGTGGTGAGCCGCCGCCTTGAACCTCTGCAGTCTGTGTGGTGAAGGTACTCCCACAGTGCTGTTAGGGAGGGAGTTCCAGGATTTTGACCCAGTGACGATGAAGGAATGGCCGATATATTTCCAAGTTGTCATGGTGTGTGACTTGGAGGGGAACTTGGAGGTGGTGGTGTTCCCATGCGCCTGCTGTCCTTGTCCTTCGAGGTGGTAGAGCTCGTGAGTTTGGGAGGTGCTGTCGAAGAAGCCTTGGCGAGTTGCTGCAGTGCATCTTGTAGATGGTACACACTGTTGGGCCGGTGGTGGAGGGAGTGGATGTTTAAGGTGGTGGATGGGGTGCCAATCCAGTGACTGCTTTGTCCTGGATGGTTTTGAGCTTCTTGAGTGTTGTTGGGAGCTGCACTCATCCAGGCAAGTGGAGAGTATTCCATCGCACTCCTGAGTCGGGAGGTGAGCGCCACTCCACAGAATACCCAGCCTCTAACCTGCTCTTGTAGCCACAGTATTTATGTGGCTGGTCCACTTAAGTTTCTGGTCAATGGTAATCCCAGGATGTTGATGGTGGGGGATTTGATGATGGTAATGCCATTGAATGTCAATGGGAGGTGGTTAGACTTTCTCTTGTTAGAGATAGTCATTGCCTGGCACTTGTGTGGCACAAATGTTACCTGCCACTTATCAGCCCAAGCCTGAACGTCGTCCAGGTCTTGCTGCATACAAGCATGGACTGCTTCATTATCTGAGGAATTGCGAACGGACCTGAATACTGTGCAATCATCAGCGAACATCCCCACTTTGGACCTTACGTTGGAGGGAAGGTCATTGATGAAGCAGGTGAAGATGGTTGGGCCTAGGACACTGCCCTGAGGAACTCCAGCCAGTGGAGAGTTTTCCTCCCGATTCCCATTGACTTCAGTTTTACTAGGGCTCCTTGGTGCCACACTTGATCAAATGCTGCTTTGATGTCAAGGGCAGTCACTCTCACTTCACACCTGGAATTCAGCTCCTTTGTCCATGTTTGGACCAAGGCTGTAATGAGGTCAAGAGCCAAGTGGTCCTGGCGGAACCCAAACTGGGCAGCAGTGAGCAGGTTATTGGTGAGTAAGTGCCGTTTGATAGCACTGTCGACGACACCTTCCATCACTTTGCTGATGATTGCGAGTAGGCTGATGGGGTGGTAATTGGCCGGGTTGGATTGTGAACGCTTCAGCCTTGTCTTTTGCTTCGCCATCGTTGAGGATGGTGATGTTCATGGAGCCTCCTTTGTTTAATTGTCCACCACCATTCACGACAGGACTGCAGAGCTTTGATGTGATCCGTTGGTTGTGGGATCACTTAGCTCTGTCTAATAGCATGCTGCTTCCACGTGCATGCATGTAGTCCTGTGTTGTAGCTTCACCGGGTTGGCACCTCATTTTCATATACGCCTGGTGCTGCTCCTGGCATGCTCTTCATTGAACCAGGGTTGGTCGCCTGGCTTGATGGTAATGGTAGTTAAATGTCATCCACATTGCTGTGGGTCTGAAATCTCTCTCAGGCCAGACTGGGTAAGGAGTAAGGGCAGCAGGTTTCCTTCCCTAAGTTCATTAGTGAATCGGTTACGCTTTTACGACATTCCGATAGCTTCATGGTCACTGTTACTGATGCTAGCTTTTTATTTATTCCAGATTTATTTAATTAACTGAATTTAAATTCACAAACTGCCGTGGTAGGATTTGACACTCGTGTTTCTGCATTATTAGTTCAGGCCTCTGGATTACTAGTCCAGTAACATAACCACTATGCTACCATACCCATGAGGCCTGGTTTTATACACGTCCCCATATATGGGTGTGTTAACTAGAATGAGAAGGCTGCACCCCCTCCCCCACTCCCACCACCGCATACATGAGCTTTTGTTTGTTGCGTTCTCCTCCCCCTCACATCATACATGCAGTTTTACTTGTTGGCTGTAAGAAGTGATTGAGTCTTTTTTTGTGTATTAATAACTTTTTGTTTGTGGTTTTAAATTTTCCAGGTATTTGGTCAATGAGATGAAGGAACGAGAAGGTTTTCGACTACTGATGGAGGTAAAATGACACAAACACTTAACTACATTTCAAACCTGTCCCTCCCACAATCTTATTTGTAATTGAGCGTATCGTCCAATTGTCCATCTCTGTGGATGAAAATCCTTGCCTCTCCCATTATCTCCTCGCCTTTCTGCCTTCTGCTCCCTAAAGCTCCACATCTCTCGTCCCTCCAAGCCCCTGACCACCTGTTGCTGTTGCAGGTGATGGAAGCTGGATTTAGGGGCCGAGAGTGGTGGTGTGGGGGGGGTGGCGGTGGAGAATGGGGGCGATGCCTGAGAGTAACTGTGGTGGAGGGGGAGGTCAGAGGGCGGTGCTGAGACAATGGGGAGTAGCCCCATGGTGTGATGCTGGGGAGCAGAGATGAGAAAGTCCGCTTGAATCGTTGGGGTGGGAGTGACTCCTGCGATAGTTTTTAGAGCTGGTGAGTCTGGTTGGTCTTTTGAAGACCCAGATGCCACTTGACGACGACATCTGCCAACATGGGGTCAGCTTCCATGTGTACGCTGATGACATCCAGTGCAATCCCTCCATTGTCTCTGCTGTCAGACTGCATGTCCGACATCCAGTCATGGATGAGCCGTAGCTTCCTCCAGCCAATCTTTGGGGCGACCAAAGCCTTTATCTTTGGCCCCTGCCACAAATTCTGCACCTTCATCAGATTCCATCCCTCTCCCCAGCCTCTCTTGGCCTGAACCAAACTGTTTGCAACCTTGGTGTCCTATTTGGCCCAATATCCTGTCACAAAGACTGCCTACTTCAACCTCTAACGTTGTTCACCTCTGCCCCTAGCTCAGTCTTGTGTCAGCCTTGGCTCCGTGGTAGCGCTCACCTCTGAATCCTTGCAGCTTCCGTTACAAGCCCCTGTCCCAGTGCACTTTCAGTGCAGCTACTTGTTTTTAATATGTCGCCGGCTTAAATTCAGGCTCATCTTTGAGTTCTCCCATTTTTGGGGGCTGTGTCCGCTTTTTTGAAACATGTATAATTTCAGAGACAAAATTGAGGAGGGAAAGCTGGCGTCTTTAACGAGTAAAGACTTCTCTCTCTCTTGCAGCCTCAGTGTGTCAATGTCTGCTTCTGGTACATCCCACCCAGCCTGCGAGGGAAAGAGGAGACCCCTGACTTCTGGAAAAACCTAGGAAAAGTAAGAACTGTCTCTAGCTGCCGATTTATAATCTACCCCTCTGCTCAGAGAAAATCCACTGAGCTGTGAATAAAATTGTTTTTGGGATGGAAATTGAAGGAGAGTGAGGGGGGAGGCCACAGAATTTGCTTTTCTTACTAGAAATTATCTGGAATGACTGGTTACAGTGGATGATCAGACCCCCCTTCTCCTGGTATTAGTGTCATTCCCACTAGGGTCTGTGCCGGGGCCTCAACTATTCACTATATTTATTTAATGACTTGGATAACACAATAGAAAGCCGTATATCCAAGTTTGCCAATGACACAAAGATTGGTGGCATAATAAGTAGTGTAGACGGGAGCATAAAACTACAAGAGAGACATTGTTAGATTAAGTGAGTGGGCAAAACTGTGGCAGATTGATTTCAGCCCAGTTAAGTGTGAGGTCATCCATTTTGGACCAAAAAAGGATCGATCCGAGTATTTTTTAAATGGTGATAAGCTAGGAACAATGGAGGTCCAAAGAGATTTAGGAGTCAATGTACACAGATCGCTAAAATGTAGTAGTCGGAACAAAAATAATCAAGAAGGCTAATGGAATGTTAGCCTTTATATCGAGAGGGCTAGAATATAAAGGGGAGGAAGTTGTGCAAAGCCCTGGTTAGACCACATCTGGAGTACTGTGTACAGTTCTGGGCACCGCACCTTAGAAAGGACATCTTGGCCTTAGAATGAGTGCAGTGCAGATTCACCAGGGCTGCAAGGGTTAAATTGAGATTTTACATAAACTAGGCTTGTATTCCCTGGAATATAAAAGGTTAAGGGGTGATTTGATTGAGATTTTTAGGATTTTGAAAGGAATTGATAAGGTAGTTGGAAGAAACTTTTTCCGCTGGTGGGAGAGTCTAGGACAAAGTGACATAACCTTAAAATCAGAGCCAGGCCATTCAGGAGAGAAGTTAGGAAACACTTCTTCACACAAAGGGAGGTAGAAGTGAGGACCTCACTCCCACAAAAAGCAGCAGATGCTAGCTCAATTAATTTTAAATCTTGGATTGATCGATTTGTGCTAGCCAAAGGTATTAAGGGATATGGAGCCAAGGCAGGTGGATGGAGTTAGGATACAGATCAGCCATGATCTCATTGAATGGTGGAACAGGCTCAAGGGGCTGAATGGCCTAATCATGTTTCTATCTTTGCATGCTCTGGGACTGGGTGATGGTGAGTTATCACACTGTCCTTTCACATTCTAGGACTGGGAGTGGGTTATCACACTGTCCTTTCACACTCTGGGACTGGGAGTGGGTTACCACACTGTCCTTTCACACTCTGGGACTGGGAGTGGGTTACCACACTGTCCTTTCACACTCTGGGACTGGGTACAGTGGGTTATCACACTGTCCTTTCACACTCTGGGATTGGGTGGTACAGTGGGTTATCACACTGTCCTTTCACACTCTGGGACTGGGTACAGTGGGTTATCACACTGTCCTTTCACACTCTGGGACTGGGTGGTACAGTGGGTTATCACACTGTCCTTTCACACTCTGGGACTGGGTACAGTGGGTTATCACACTGTCCTTTCACACTCTGGGACTGGGTGGTACAGTGGGTTATCACACTGTCCTTTCACACTCTGGGACTGGGTGGTACAGTGGGTTATCACACTGTCCTTTCACACTCGGCTCGGTAGTACAACGAGATGATTCTGTTTTGACACAATCATCCTCTGACTGAGGGTGGTGGATGCACAAGAGGCCAGATTTGTAGTAATGCAGAGTTCGTGGGAGCGACGAGATATTTGTAATCCTAAGGAGGTATTGGATATGGAGGGGGCGAAGCCATGAAGGGATTCAAACATACATGCATGAGATTTTTAAATTGGAAGCATTGGGGAACTGGGAGGCAATGTAAGTCAACAATGACTGGAGTGATTAGTGAGCAGGATAGGATTCAGCTTGGGTTTATGGAAGGTGGGAGACCGGCCAGGAGAGCGTTGGAATAGTTGAGTCTGGAAGTGAGAGGCATGGATGAGGGTTTGAGCAGCAGATGAGCTGAGGCAAAGGTGAAGACTGGCAATATTACGGAGGTGGAAGTAGGCAGTCTTTGTGATGGGGAAGATATGGGATCGAAAGCTCAGCTGGGGTGAAATAGGATGCCTGAGACAGTGGCCGAGGAGGCGGGTGGAATTAGTGCCGAGTACGGTGGTGGGGGCTGAAGATAATGGCTTTGGTCTTCTCGATGCTTAACTGGAAGAACTTGGGCTCATTCATGACTGGATGTCAGACGAGCAGTCTGACACAATGTGGGCAGTGTACAAAGTTGGGTCATGCACTGGAGGAAGAGATAGAGAGCTGATTATTGGAAGAGGTGATGGCCATGTGCTCGCTATCCCAGGCGAAGGATCTCCGCAATCTGGAGAAACCGTGTTTTGAATTTGCCTTGACCATACTTTGGGAGATTGTGCGTGGGTAAGGCACTTGTGAGCACAGTTGCTCAGAAGTTGTGTTTGCTCCTTTATTATTCCGACAGCTGATCTGCCTGAGCTCGAGGCTAGGTCTGAGAAATAGGAACATTTGGACTGGGAGCTCGGCCTGCCCTCAGCTGAAAACATGAGAACCCCCAACCTCACGCACTGTTCATTTATTTTTGCATTTAGATTTAAAATGTAACTTCATATTTGCATCTCCCATTCCAAGGAGGCCGCTGTAATATAAATGGGATATTCATTAAAGATCTGCTGTTGCAGACTCCCTACGCCAGAACTGTTCAAAGTTGGATGTTAACCTGCTTTGGAACCAAAACATGACCTCCCTGATGATTCCATGAGTAAAGGCAGCTTGGAATTCAGCCTTACTAAGTATTGACTGTTGGGCTGTGCTGAGTCAGGTTCCTATGGAGACCCTCCTCGCCCTGTTGCTAACTATTAAGAACATAACATAAGAAATAGGAGCAGGAATAGGCCACTTGGCCCCTCGAGCCTGCTCTGCCATTCAATAAGATCATGGCTGATCTTGGGCTCAAATCCACTTCCCAGCCCGCTCCCCATAACCCTTCACTTCCTTATCTTGCAAAACTCTGTCTATCTCCCCCTTAAATGTATTTAATGACCCAGCCTCCACAGCTCTCTGCGGCAGAGAATTCCACAGATTTACGACCCTCTGAGAAGAAATTCCTCCTCATCTCAGTTCTAAAAGGGTGACCCTTTATTCTGAAACTATGCCCCCGAGTTCTAGATTTCCCCACGAGGGGAAACATCCTCTCTGCATCTACCCTGTCGAGCCCCCTCAGTATCTTATGTTTCAATAAGATCACCCCTCATTCTTCTAAATTCCAAAGTGTATGGGCCCAACCTGCTCAACCTTTCCTCATAAGTCAACCCCCTCATCTCTGGAATCAACCTAGTGAATTGTCTCTGAACTGCCTCCAATGCAAGTATATCCTTCCTTAAATAAGGAGACCAAAACTGTACGCAGTACTCAAGGTGTGGTCTCACCAATACCCTGTACAGTTGTAGCAGGACTTCCCTGCTTTTATACTCCAACCCCCTTGAAATAAAGGCCAACATTCCATTTGCCTTTTTGATTACTTGCTGTACCTGCATGCTAACTTTTTGTGTTTCATACACAAGGACCCCCCCAGGTCCCTCTGAACAGTAGCATTTTGTAATCTCTCTCCATTTAAATAATAATTTGCTTTTTTTATTTTTCCTGCCAAAGTGGATAACCTTGAACTTTCCCACATTATACTCCATCTGCCAAATGTTTGCCCACCCACTTAGCCTGTCTATATCCCTTTGCAGATTCTTTGAGTCCTCTGCACAACTTGCTTTCCCACCCATCTTTGTATCATCCGCAAACTTGGCTAGCTTTCCACTTGGTCCCTTCATCCAAGTCATTAATGTAGATTGTAAATAGTTGAGGCCCCAGCACCGATCCCTGTGGCACCCCACTAGTTACCGTTTGCCAACCGGAAAATGACCCATTTATCCCGACTCTCTGCTTTCTGTTAGTTAGCCAATTCACTATCCATGCTAATATATTACCCCCAACTCCGTGAGCTCTTATCTTATGCAGTAACCTTTTATGTGGCGCCTTCTGGAAATCCAAATACACCACATCCACTGGCTCACCTTTGTCCACCCTGCTTGTTACATCCTCAAAGAACTCCAGCAAATTTGTCAAACATGATTTCCCTTTCATAATACCATGCTGACTGCTTGACTGCATTATGATTTTCCAAATGCCCTGCTACTGCTTCCTTAATGAAGGACTCCAGCATTTTCCCAACGACAGATGTTAGGCTAACTGGTCTATAGTTTCCTGCTTTCTGTCTCCCTCCTTCCTTAAATAGGGGTGTTACATTTGCGGTTTTCCAATCCGCTGGAACCTCTCCAGAATCCAGGGAATTTTGGTATATTGTAACCAATGCACCCACTATCCCTGCAGCCACTTCTTTTAAGACCCTAGGATGCAGGCCATCTGTTCCAGGGGACTTGTTGTCTTTTAGTCCTATTATTTTACCAAGTACTATTTCCTTAGTGATTAGCAATTGTCTTTAGTTCCCCCCTCCCTGTGGCCCCTTGATTATCCATTACTGGGATGTTGTTAGTGTCTTCTACCGTGAAGACAGATACGATATATTTGTTCATAGTCTCTGCCATTTCCCCGTTCCCCATTATTCATTCCCCAGTCTCATCCTCTAAGGGACCAATGTTTACTTTAGCTACTCTCTTCCTTTTTATATATCTGTAGAAGCTCTTACTATCCGTTTTAATATTTCTTGCCAGTTTACTTTCATAATTCATCTTCTCTTTTTTTTAACCAGTAAATAAGCACTGGCTGTTTTGTTGATGATGTCGAGCTTCAATTGCCGGAGCTTGGCAAAAGGAAGAGGGATTCATCTCATTGCACCAAGCTGCTTAAATTGAAAGCATCCTCTCCTGATCAGTTGGTAATTTCCAGATGGTTCGGTGGGTAAATGGCACTCAATTCATTCCTCTCCTCTCCCCTCCCTGGTCTGGTTCAATCCCTGGGCTGTGCTGAGTTGGATCATCTCAGTTGGGGTAGGGTAGGGATGTTATCATTGGCCTCAGTGTGCCAGGTTTACAGAGGGAGAAAATTCAGCTAGGGTTTCCTGGTCACTACCCAGGAGTCCTGCCTGTGTGGGTGTTGGGCAAGGACAAGATCAGACTTGGTTGTGACGCCCCCACGATGGAATGTTCTGCTGCCCCTTAATATCATGCAGAGTGGCTATTTGAATGAGGTATTGTCCCCCAGCAGGAGTCTACACCTTCAGGGGGGAGGCAGGTGGAAGGGAAAAATTCCAAAAGGTGCTTGTACCCGGTTAACCTATCCATTCTTTGTTGACTATTTTCTATTGCGTTTAGGTGGCTCCATTTATCAAGGAGCGGATGATGAAGCGAGGCAGCTTGATGGTCGGCTACCAGCGGCATGGGACCAATGTTAACTTCTTCCGACAGGTCCTGATCAACCCACAGGTCAGCCGGGATGACATGGACTTCTTTATGGATGAAATTGAGCGTCTGGGAAGTGACTTCCAGCCACAGTAATGTGTTGGGGCTCTCGTGCTCTCTCTCTGCTACACCTGTCCATCGTTGTCTGGTGATCTAGTCCAGATGCTCAGATTGCGTTCAGGTGACCCGTCTCTACTCTTTACCCTTCCCCTGTTGCTTGTTTATTTTGGGAATACTTGTTTCAACAATTTAGCTTGTGGGAACATATTAAATTTTGAAGATTACATATTTTCATTGTATAAAACATCAATCTGAGATGTAGACACTGACCTTTCTGCTGGCTGTAAGGGTCCCACATTAAATGTGTTTTAACAGTTTCTAGCCCCTGACCTGGCACAGAATTCTGTCTCACTTACAGATGCCATTGGCTGCTATTATGGAAAATGGAAGAGTCACATTTGGAGGGGGCTCTACTGCGGTTGCAGCTGTAGTACATTGTTGGAACAAATTAGAGGGAGCTGGGCAAGATCTCTTTCACATGTATCCAGCGCGCGAGGTGGGCGGGGTGTCACTGAATAGCAATCTGGAACAGGAACCCCAGCCCTCAATCCCTAGCCCAGGGACAGTGAGGTGGATTGTAGCATCTACTACAGGAAGTGCTTGCAACAGGTAGTCACAGGACCACTCAACAAGGTAACTTCATAAAGCAACAGTCAATTGCACCTATAGCCCTGCCCCATGATGCTTCATGGCTTCTGAATAAACTTATTTTTTATGAAGGGTTGATGTTGCT
This sequence comes from Squalus acanthias, assembly GCA_030390025.1. Lineage (NCBI taxonomy): Eukaryota > Metazoa > Chordata > Chondrichthyes > Squaliformes > Squalidae > Squalus > Squalus acanthias. The sequence goes on from CM059451.1 coordinate 28,776,124, forward strand.
GAAGAATGGAACTTTTAGTCTTCTTTGGACTGTGTGCCAGCATCGGGTATAGCTTGGCTTGGATGCAGTAGAGAGCTCCCCCTGCACTGCCCCTATAATGACCCTTGTTATTTTCAGAAGAGCATTCTGTCCTGTTCTAGGGTGACGTTTCCATTTCCCACAACAGTCGGTGTCAACTTGCTCAGCTTGTACTACCATATCCAAACGTTGTTACTGTGGCTTATAGCATACATCTCCTGATGATCCATCTGGAAACTGATGCACAAACCTAAGATGTGTCTAAACCTTATCTGATGCACTGGTGCCTTTTGTCCACTGTGTAACCTAGAAAAGCCAAGTTGGATGCTCAGATCTTTAATGTGACTAATCCCTGTAAAGTCAAAGAATGGAAGTCAAAATATTGTCCCAAGAAATTCCCTATGATTCGATGTGGATTTCCAGGTGTACCATGGAATTTGAATGTCCTACCTAGGAGACACCTCCAGTTTAGCTTTCGCTGGACTGTGGAGTCTTAATTGATCTCCATTGCAGTCTCTAGGAACTTATTGACAAGTTCTTTCTGTAACCGTGGCAAGAACCTATTGGCCGTCAAAACCTGTTCTGTTTTCTCATCATGTAATCTGTATTGTGTCCTCGATTTAGTGGGTGACGTGTCCAAACGAAGGATGTGTTGCTGATGACGTACAGTCCCTTTTTTAAAAAGAAAAACACATTTAATGAACTGTATTTATCTATAAATGATATTTTACTATCTTCATTTGATAGAGTTTCTTGTGCATTCAGTAGGCAATTTTCTGGTGGGTCCTTACAGATCTGATTCTTGTGCTGTTGATGGGTGTGTAGCCAAACTGGGGATGGTGTTCACCTGTGCAATTAGTTTATGAAGAAGCAATGCCAACATGTATTCCCTTGTGTCAGCTGTCATCACTTTTGTAGTTTTGTGTCAATCACGTACAGATGGAATTAAAGGAAATCATTAAAGTGACGTGACTCTATCTTCAGTCTGATGATGGGTTTTCATTTTGCTAAACCTCAGTCAGTTTTGTGAGGGATGTTCGCAATAAACAAAATGCTGGAAATACAGTGAAGGTCCCTCGGCTTCTGAAAAAGTCAGGCTCTGCTTTCAAATACAGAACAGCGATGTTGTGAAGGCGCCATGAGCCATTAACCTGTCTTCTCTTTCAGGTGGTTACTGACCCATATATTTCGAGTGTTTTTAGTCTCTCAGATTTCCAGCATTCCCAGCTTGTCTTTTTATCTCTATTTTTACTTTTCCTCTCTCTCTCTCTCTCTCTCTCTCTCTCTCTCTCTCTCTCTCTCAATCCAATCTTTCTTTCCTGATTTGACATTGCATTCACCCACTCTAATTTACACTTCCTTCTCAGTCCTTCCCCTGTATTTCTCAAACCTTCAATCTGATTGCTTAAGGAGATGCACAGTTGCTTGCCCTGATCACTCGGGTCCCAGATGCCCGGTTTCCCTCCCTGCACCATTATCAGCTCGCACTTTCAGCAACTTAGTGGGCAAAAATGTTTTAAGCTGAAGGGTGCAGGGGCAAGTCTAACTAACGGCAGATGCCATTAGATACCCTGCTATGGTAAAATCTAGCCCAATGTGCCTCGGCCCCTGTATGAGAGGAGACCCCCTCCCCCCCTGCGCTAGTGACGTTTCCCACATCAGCCATCCAGTTACCTCCTGAGTGAGATGGTCAACTTAGTGCCCCATTGGGAGCAGTTTTGTGCTGAGTGCTCATCCCCACTGAGCTGGCTTCAGACTTCCCCAAATGTATCTTGTGTAACACCCTTCGAGCCAGCCCACAAGAAGACCTTCATCCCATCAGTCTGGGTTGGATTTGAACCCAGGATCCAGAAGTGAATGTGTTTTGGAACCACATTTTGACCTGTGATCACTTTTTTTTCTCTCTCCCACCCCGCCCCTGCCCCCAGCCCTGTTGTTCCTCCATGTCTCTTAGAGTGGAGAGCTCTGGGGTGCTGAGAAAGAAGCCAAACTGAAAAAAATGGTGGTATGACATGAGGTTAGAAGGAGCTTCCCCAGTAACAGGTCTTCCCATGTTACACAGCAGAAGTTCCTGGCTAGCAAATTATTAAAAGCTTATGAATCGAGGGGGAAGAGTCTTTGTTGATTGGAATTTGAACTAGTGTTTCACCAGGGAAGCAGTTGAGGAACTCTTGCCACCTCCTGTAGTGGGACCTCCAAACCTCCTCGAGTACTGGGACAACTTTGTCCATAGTCGTGAAAGTCACAACTGCCTTGTTCTTCTATGCCACTGGCTCTTTCCAGGGTGTGACGAGTGTCCCATCAGCCAGTATACAGGAGGTCAGTGAGGGCCAACAAGTTCATCCCTTTTTTCCAAAGGGAGGACCATCAGCAGGGGAAGACTCTTCACTTCTTCAGGGTGGCTGGCTTGCAAGGCCTCATCAATGCAACCTATGTGCCCATACAAACTCCTTTCACTACTGCTGTGACATTTATGAATTGGAAGTGATTACATCATGCAGGTACTCTTTAAAAAGCTGCCCTGATTCTTCCATTCTATGCCAGTAAACTGGCAGACTTCTGGCTCATGTCACAAGCAGAAGAAGCACTTTCCAACAACATGAAGTGCAGGTGCTACTTTAAGCAGCTGCACCAGCACATTTGATGTTGCCTAGGAAATCCTGGCCTCTACTCTCGCAGCGTGTTACGTGGTATATAAATGAAATGATCTCAAAAGGCAACAGGTCCATTTTGTGTGCCAGAAACACTAAATGAAACTGAGCAAATGCACTCATGCCGCTAGTGGAGTTTCAGCCCCAAAGTTCCTCAAGAGGACATAGGAATTGCTAGATGAAACCAAGGTGCATCTAGTTCACCTTCTACCATCCTGGTTGTTGCATGATCTAACGAGTTGTTGACTAATCATACCAGTCAATCTCTATCAATTAGTCTACAATAGACATGAGGCGAGGAAACCCCAGTGGGAACCATAGATCCAAAGTGTGCTGTAATTACCATTGTCTGCAATGTCTTAAATTACTCATTGTATCCCAAAATATTGTTTTCTGAAAGAAATCTTAGCATTGATTCATTCAAATGCAAATTAGTTAACTGCTTCCACTGTCTCCCGAGGGAGCTGCAAGATTGTTTCTGCAGATTCGTGTTGAATTTACCCCCCTTGAAGCACAGGCTGTGTCTCTGGTTCTACTGTTCTGGACAAAGTGAAACAGCTGGTCATGGTCTACATTACCTCGTCTCTTTTTAGAATCCTAAGAACAGCAATCATTTCACCTCTCGACCTTCTCTTTTCCAGTGAGAACATGCCCAATTTTCGTAATCACTCCTAATCCAATCCCTCAATCATTCTGGTTGCTCTCTTCTGTTTCCTCAATAGCTGCCATATCCTTTCTGCACATTATTCGGAGTGTGGTCGCACCAATGATTTATGAAGTGACCGGGTTACCTCATTATTTTGGCTCAATATTGATCTTTTACTTCATCCCAACATCTGATTTGCTTTACTCACTGCCACCGAGCATTGTTGCGATAGCTTCAATTTATTGTCACAGGACCCCCCAGATCTCTCATTTTCTATGCACATCATTTTCTTTCTATTTAAGTAATGATCCCTTCCTGGATTTTTTTGTCCCCATATGAAGCACTTTGCATTTCTCTACATTGAATTTCATTGACAGCAGCCAGGCAGCAAACCCGAGGGCATCGTTGCCAGAGTTCCTGAAGGAAGCTCCCTTCGCCCAACCGTCAGCGTTGGAATAGTCAGCTGCTTCATCAATGATCCTTCCCTCAATCATAAGCCCAGGAATCTGGCTGTTCTCTGGTGATTTCATAGTGTTCGGCTGCATTCACACTCCTTGGATAATGAAGCAGCCCATGCCAGCCTACAGCAGGACCTGAATAACATCCAGTCTTGGACTGACAAGTGGCAGGTAACATTCATATCACACGAATACCAGGTAATGACCATATCTAACAAGAGAAAGCCCAGCCATCTCCCTTTGACCTTCAAAAGCACCACTATGGTCAAATCCCCCACCATCAACATTTTGTGTGGGGGGGGGGAGGAGTCATCATTGAGCAGAAGCTGAACTGAACCAGCCATATCAATGCCTTGGCTACAAGAGCAGAGCAGAGGTGGGGTACTCTGCGATGAGTGGTTCACCTCCTGATGCCTCAGAGCCTCTCCACCATCCACAAGACTCAAACCAAGAATGTGGTGGAATACTCACCACTCACCTAGATGGTTGCAGCCACAACAACACTCAAGCTCGACACTATAAATGACAGTCTTTGACTAGCAACCCCCCCCCCCCCCCCCCCCATTGGATTCTATAGCCACCCCTCCACCACCGGCACGCTGTGGCTGCAGTATGTACAGTGTACAAGACACATTACAGCAATTCACCAAGGTTATAGCACTTGGGTGTCAGCCATGGCTCAGTGGTTGCACTCTGGCCTCTGAGTCAAAGTTTGTAGGTTCAAGTCCCATTCCACAGGTGAGCACCGATTATCTGGTTAGTATTTCCATCCTATCCCATCCATCACCTCTCCTCATAATTTCTCTCTCGACCGCATCCTCTCCCTCTCTACCCCACCCCCCATTTTCTCCCTCTCTACCCCATCCCCCCCAGTCTCCCTTATCTTCTCCCTCTCTATTCCAAGCCCCCATCGCTTGACCCTCATTCTCTTGTCTCCTGGCCCCCATATCCATTTTCTGCTCTTCTGAAATTCCCAGAACGCTGTTACACTCTTCTCCACCACCTCCCCTCCCCTGAGCCTCTGTCCCAGTCTCCCTCTTGCCCTCGTCACGGGGGCACCAATTCCCTGACCCATCCTTTCCCCTTGCCCAAGCCCTCATTTTCCAGTCTCCCTCTCTTCCCCCGAAACCCCCATCCTCAACCCCCCATTCCCCAGTATCCCTCCTAAGCCCCTGTCCCCGACACCCCTTTCCCAAGCCTCTCTACCCACCCTAAACACCCATCCCCTGACCCCCAGTTCCCTGTCTCCCCCTCCTCTGACCCGAAGTCCACTGTCACTCTCTTCCCCCCTACCCCGAGCCCAACACTTCCTCCTGCCCCGCGTCCCTGTTCACCCCAGCCACGTACCTCTCCATACGCCTTCTCTCTCCCCACGAGCTGGTTGTGTCTGGTCATCCCTAGGCGGGGCCCAGCTCTCGAGTGCCGGGGGTGCTGTCATTGAGCTAGAGTCTTCTGAGTAGTAGCCGGTGATGTAACGGAATGGGGCGGGGGGCTGGCGGTTGCTGCTGCGGCAGGAAATTTAAAGTGCAAAGATCTCCCGGGTTGTTAGCAACATCACCCGGGAGATCATGCCCCATTCTGGGAGGCCTGGTAACCCTGAAATGAGCTTCCGACCACACATCCGTGACATAACAAAGACCGCCTATTTCCACCTCCGTAACATCACCCGTCTCCGCCCCTGCCTCAGCTCATCTGCTGCTGAAACCCTCATCCGTGCCTTTGTTACCTCTAGACTTGACTATTCCAACGCACTCCTGGCTGGCCTCCCACATTCCACCCTACGTAAACTTGAGGTCATCCAAAACTCGGCTGCCCGTGTCCTAACTCGCACCAAGTCCCATTCACCCATCACCCCTGTGCTCGCTGACCTACATTAGTTCCCGGTTAAGCAACACCTCGATTTTAAAATTCTCATCCCTGATTTTAAATCCCTCCATGGCCTCACCCCTCCCTATCTCTGTAATCTCCTCCAGCCCCACAACCCCGAGATATCTGCGCTCCTCTAATTCTGCACTCTTGTGCATCCCTGATTATCATCGCTCCACCATCAGTGGCCGTGCCTTCTGTTGTCTGGGCCCTAAGCTCTGGAACTCCCTCCCTAAACCTCTCCGCCTCTCTACCTCTCTCTCCTCCTCCTTAAAACCTACCTCTTTGACCAAGCTTTTGGTCATCTGCCCTAATTTCTCCTTGTGTGCCTCGGTGTCAAACTTTGATAACGCTCCTGTGAAGCGCCTTGGGATGTTTTATTACGTTAAAGGTGCTATATAAATGCAAGTTGTTGTAGTAGTACTAGCTTGTACCCCAATAGCATTTTCAACAATAACAATTTTGCATTGATATAGCACCTATAATGTAATTAAAATGTCCCAAGGCGCTTCACAAAAGCATAATCAGACAAAAATGGATACTGAGACAAAGGAGAGATTGAAAGCTTGGTCGAAGAGGTGGGGTTAAAGGAGAAGAGAGGTGTCAGGAGGGAATTTCAAAGTGTCTGGTTAGACAGCAAGAAAGATTTACATTTTTATAGCACCTTTCACGACCACCGGACGTCTCAGCGCTTTACAGTCAATGAAGTATTTTTGAAATGGAGTCACTGTTGTAATGTGGGAAACACCGCAGCTAATTTGCGCTCAGCAAGCTCCCACAAACAGCAATGTGATAATGACCCAGATAATCTGTTTTTGTTATGTTGGTTGAGGGATAAGTATTGGCCCCAGGACACAACAATTAGACAGTTGAAAGTTCAGTCTAACTGCAGGCCCTCGGGCTGAATTCAGGGTTGGGGTTGCGTTGCCAGCTTTGTGAGACTGTTGGAATATTTTAAATATAGGTTTCGAATTGTTAAGATCGGGAAACTGATGAAATTTCAACACAGAATCGTAGAATGATAACAGCAGGGAATTAAAAATGTGGCGCTGTATTTATTTTTATGAAAGACACATTTTACACGTTCAACCCGGTGAGACTTTCAGACGAAAGTGAGTGAGCCGGCACAGGTTTTGTCCAGAACGAATTAGCAGGCTTGGAATTTGCCAGTGACCGACATGGCGGCGGCGACGACGAGCAGTTGCGGCGGGCGGCAATTGCCAGCAAGTGTCATGGCGGCGCGGGCTTCAGCGGCCGCTGTGTGGGACGGACGGCGCGGCATTTCCCGGCGTGCTCGGCAGTGTGGTGTTTTCGCTGCGGCTCGTTGTGTGTGTGTGTGTGAGGGGGAGAGAGAGAGAGGGACGGAGTTTGTCTGATGCTGTGCGAGGAGCGGCTCTGCCGGTGAGTCACTCGGTGCTTCCCGCTCGTATTCAACCGGCAAAGCGAGCGCTCGGAGCCTGGAGGGTGTGCGAGCGGGCGAGAGGAAGGAGGAAGGCCCGGAGCTAAGGCCCAGGCCGCGTTACTAGGCCCGGCCCAGCCTCCGCTCCACAGGCCCAGCTCGGCCTCACTTTGTTCGGCGTCAACCCAGAATCCAAGCCCTAAACCCAGGCGGAGGAAAATAAAATCCCACCTTAAAAATACACCTCAAGCCAAAAGCTGATTTCTGAACACGGTTTTAGGAAGCATCAGAAAATCAAAGCTGGACTTTGGCGCCGTCCCCGCGGGTGTCTCTCTGATGCTAAGATGGTGCCACAAGCCTGGAGTGTTTCTTTTAATGAGTATCCATTCTGAAAACTGGAGTTTTGGTGTCTGGTTTTATTTAAATATTCCAACCAGCCCAAGAACATACCTGGTGGGAGCCTTAAAAACAAACTCCACAGCTTCACTGTGGTCTTCACTCTGTTTAAAAATGTCCCTACATCGCAGCTTCTCGGGACAGTGCTGCTCTGTCGGTACTTTGCTTTTATCGCTGCTTCGCCTACCCCATGTGTTTGTTTGTTGCTATCATTTTTTGTTTTTATTTCCCAAAATGTGCAGGTGCTTCAAAAACTAAGTCCGTCTGGAGTTTCATGTAAAAAGCTGCAGAGTCCCATAGTTAACCCCCCCCACCCACCCACCCACCCAATTCCTCTTAATTTTGACTGAAAATCGTGCCGTCTGCTTGGGTGGAATTTGGGGCCGACCCCGGTTCTCTTGGATTACTGCCTATGGTCTGAAATCCTGGCAGGGGCAGTGCACACGGGGACTTCTGTCACAGTGTCATTGAAGGAGGTGGAACTTGCAGAATGACATTCCCCACCACAAACACCCATCAGTGTTTCCTGTGGCCCAACAGCAGCAACTTATATTTCTATAGCCCCTTTAATGTAGTAAAACGTCCCAAGGTGCTTCAAAGGAGTGCGATAAAGTAAAATTTGACACCGAGCCACATGAGAAATTAGGGCAGATGACCAAAAACTTGGTCAAAGAGGTAGGTTTTAAGGGAGCGTCTGAAAGAGAGGTGGAGAGGTTTAGGGAGGGAGTTCCAGAGCTTAGGGCCTAGGCAGCTGAAGGCACGGCCACCAATGGTTGAACGATTATAATCAGGGATGCTCAAGGGTAGAAATAGAGGAGTGCAGATATATCGGGCGCGGGGGGGGGGTTTGTGGGGCTGGAGGAGATTAGAGATAGGGAGGGGCGAGGCCATGGAGGGATTTGAAAACTAGGATGAGAATTTTTAAATCAAGGCGTTGCTTAACTGGAAGCCAATGTAGGTCAGCGAGCACAGGGGTGATGGGTGAATGGGACTTGGTGCGAGTTAGGACACGGGCAGCAGAGTTTTGGATGACCCCAAGTTTACATAGGGTAGAACGTGGGAGGCCAGCCAAGAGTGTGTTGGAATAGTCAAGTCTAGAGGTAACAAAGGCATGGATGAGGGTTTCAGCAGCAGATGGGCGATGTTACTAGGTGGTCTTAGTTATGGCGCAGAAGCTCATTTCGGGATCAAATATGACACCAAGGTTGCGAACAGTGTGGTTCAGCCTCAGACAGATGCTAGAGAGAGAGGGATGGAATTGGTGACTAGGGAATGGAGTTTGTGGTGGGGACCAAAAACAATTAACTGGAGAAAATTTCTGCTTTTCCAGTACTGAAGTCTGACAATTTAGAGACCGTGGAGGGGTCGAGAGAGGTGGTGGTGAGGTAGAGCTGGGTGTTGTCAGCGTACATGTGGAAACTGACGCTCTGTTTTCGGATGATGTTGCCGAGGGGCAGCATGTAGATGTGAAATAGGAGGGGGCCATTGATAGATCCTTGGGGGACACCAGAGGTAGCAATGAGGGAGTGAGAAGAGAAGCCATTGAAGGTGATTTTCTGGCTACGATTAGATAGATAAGAATGGAACCAGGTGAGTGCAGTCCCACCCAGCTGGATGACGGTGGAGAGGCGATGGAGTGGTCAACCGTGTCAAAGGCTGCAGACAAGTCAAGAAGGATGATGAGGGATAGTTTACCTTTGTCACAGCCATAAAGGATGTCACTTGTGACTTTGATGAGAACGGTTTCGGTACTGATTGGAGGGATTCAAACATGGAGTTGCGGGAAAGATGGGCACGGATTTGGCCCAAGCAAAGTATGGCTGTACAAAAGCAAAGTGGAGCCCATAATGTTGTTCATAGGATAGAATCATGGCATGGTTACAGCACAGAAGGAGGCCATTCGGCCCGTCGAGCCCGTGCCGGCTCTCTGCAAGAGCACTTCAGCTAGTTCCACGCCCCCGCCCTTTTACCGTAGCTCTGCAAATTTTTTTCCTTCAGGTACTTATCCAATTCCCTTTTGAAAGCCACGATTGAGTCTGCCTCCACCACCCTTTCAGTGCATTCCAGATCCTAACCACTGGGGAAACCAGCAGCAGAGACATTGCCAGCAGTTTAAAAAAAAAAAATCTCACCTCTGGTTAGAACAGCCCACTCCCTCAACGGAGTGGTAAGTGCCGCTTCAATATTCCTAGTCCCCACGTGAGGCAGGCACCCAGGAAGCATCTTAATCCCGGAGACGGGAGCCTGCCCCCTTTGTGTAAATACCTGCCCCCAGGATTTGAGATGGGGTCAACACCAGACCAGAGGAAGTCTCTCCCCACTCTGTTTCTGGTGCCACAATGGCTCACCAGCCATTTTGGGGCTTGACTTTCTGACAGATTTTTCAAAGTGGATGTTAAAACATTTTGATAGTGAGGATAGGGAACTGCATAGTTTAGGTTCCTCATACTCCTAATGAGGCTCGGGGGCTCTTTGCGGCCCACCTCCTCTTCACCTATGGCACCAGGGCAGACCTGGTACTCCGTGCACCTCTGGGTCTCCATCCACGGCCCTGCCCAGATGTAAGAACTTGACTGAGCTGGGATTCAGTGCTGTTCATTCTGCTTTTCTTCCTTTCTAGCTAAAGTAACAAGGAATGCTGTCAGGAGGCTGTTTCTATACACAGGTTAAAATAGAACGATTTGTCCTGTAAGTTTTACTTCCCTCTTCCCTGGGGAAATGTCTGGCTTCCACTTGGCAACTGCCCACAACAGTCCGACTCTGCTTTTGTGCATCCACCTCGGCTCTACCCTCTGGACCTCCCTTCCTAAACACCCCCATCTCTCTCACCACCTTTAAAAAGCTTTGCAGAACCCATCTTGTCCACCGTGCTTTTGGTCACCCTTCTGATCTCTCCCTCCATGGCTTGGTATCTGTTCTCTTATGTATTCTAATTTATTTTTTCTTCTTATCACCCCCCCTCCCCCCCCCCCCCCCCCCCCCAAATCCCCTGGTAAAATGGGATGTTTTCTACATTAAAGGTCAGATATAAATGCAAATTGTAGATTGAAATCAGGAGCTTGTTGTTTGGGGGAATTGCAGGTGCAGACCTGCAGTCTGTGATGTAAAATTTAACTGTATTCCTGAGTGTGGCTCACAAGCAAGGCATTTGACAAAAAGTCGGCAACATTGCTTCAGGTAGAAATGGTGCTGACCTTCACTCTGATTATAGCCAGGGCAAAGACCAATGCTAAGTGGTACACAGAAGCAAATAGTGTGTATTTTGAATTGTGGGAAAGATGGTCACAAGGACCTTGGCAAGGGAAGGGAGGTTGGAAATGGGGCAGTTGTCTGCATGGACAGAGGGGTTGAGAGTGGATTTGTTTTGAGGAGGGGTGATAGTGCCTGAGGAGAGGGAGCCATTTACAATGTCACCTAGCTTGGAGGCTGGAAACAGAAGTTGGGTGGTCAGCAGGTTAGTGGGAATGGGGTCAAAGGAGCAGGAGGGTGGGTCTCATGGACGAGGCCATTGTCTCTGAGTCAGAAGGTTGTGGATTCAAGTCCCACTCCAGAGACTTGAGCACAAAAATCTAGGCTGACACTCCAGTGCAGAGGGAGTGCTGCACCGTCTTTCGGATGAGACGTTAAACTGAGGCCCCGTCTGCGCTCTCAGGTGGATGTAAAAGATCCCATAGCATTATTTCGAAGAGGAGCAGGGAAGTTAACCCTGGTGTCCTGGCCAATATTTATCTCAATCAACATCACTAAAACAGATTATCTGGCCATTATCACGTTGCTGTTTGTGGGATCGTGCTGTGCGCAAATTGGCTCACAGTTGAATGACTATTTGGTTGACTCAGAATGGGCAATAAATGCTGCCTTGCCAGTGTTACCCACATCCCAAGAACAAAATAAAACTTTGGCGAGGAAGCAGGCTGCTGCCATCTGTGGTATTGTATCCAAGCAGGAGTCAGTGCCTTAAGGGGAGAAAATTCAAAGAAGGGAGTGTAAAATGTGTTTTCTAAAGTAGCAGAGACCTTCCTGTCTAATCTCTGTATTGTAGATTGGACTGGTCCTTGCCTTGATCATTAACATCATTTTATGCTAGGTTTAATTTTTCCACAGTGACTTATAATGATTATATCTGTTTTACAGTATTCCAGCCAGATGAGTAGGGTGGATGGAATTTCAGATCCTCCTAGTGTCCCGATAGGCGGACAACAGCCCCTCCTCGAGTACAGGAGAACCCCCCAGCAGGCATCTCTAGTAGACAATGCCATGTTACAAGACAACACCAGCGAAGTTGGGATCTTGCAGGACTGCTCTGTCAGTCATGAGATGGTGGGTTCTCACAGTCTCCTGCAGAGCAGAACAATCAGTCATCAGGGAATGATAACTGACAACGACCCGATGACTCGGAACGCCATGAGAAGTGCAGATGGCACGGACAGTCATGTTGCTGTTACTGTAACACAGGGACTGCCCTGTGCACCCCAAGTAAGTACCTTGGTTTTTAAAAATTCTCCCAAAGAAATTTGGGAGTCCCAAGTATACAAATCATTAAAAGCCAGTAGACAGGTTCAAAAAGAAATCAAAAAAGCGAATGGAATGTTGGCCTTTATCTCGGGGGCTGGATTACAAAGGGGAGGAAGTGATGCTTCAGTTGTACAGAGCCTTGGTCAGACCCCACCTGGAGTACTGCGTTCAGTTCTGGGCACCGCACCTCAGGAAGGATATACTGGCCTTGGGGATGCAGTGCAGATTCAGTAGAATGATACTTAGAGAGTTAAATTGTAAGGATAGGTTGGATAAACTTGCCTTGTATTCCCTTGGATATAGAAGATTGAGAGGTGATTTGATGTTTAAAATACTAAAAGGATTCGATAGGGTCGAAAGAGAGAAACTATTTCCTCTGATGGGGGAATAAAGAACAAGGGGACATAATCTTAAAATTAGAGCTAGGCCATTTAGGAGGGAAATCAGGAAGCAAAGTGTAGCAGAAATCTGGAACTCTCTGCCCCAAAAGGCTGTGGAGCTTTCAAGACTGAGATGGATAGATTTTTGTTGGGTAAGGGTATCAAAGGATCTGGAGCTAAGGCAGATACATGGAGCTGAGGTACAAATCATCCATGATCTAATTGAATGGTGCAGAGTTGGGCTATTTGCCCACCGACTGTCCAGCAATTGCGCACAGAAATGTTACAGTTGATGCAAACAGGCACAGGGCCTGTTTGCATCAGCGTAAGCTGAAACCTCAGGCATGATTTAAACATTTTCAGATCATAAATTATACACATGCACTGTATCAAATGAGTTTCTGCAAATATTGGCCCGGATTAGAGTTTTAATGATGTCGAAAATTACATTTTTAGTGAGGTTGGTTGAATGAAGCTTCTTACGAATTAAATTCCAATTCTGTAAACTGTAATTAGATCTGATTTTGGGATTGCATTAAATCACATTATGGGATTCCCTTCAGAAATGATTAAAATCGAATTCTGTTTTGTGATTGGAGGACCAGGCCCAGGTGATCCCAGGTACGCTTACGTCCTGCGTCCCTGGAATCCGTGGGTCATTACGCTGCCCTGTGCCTCGCAGCCTCAGACGGCAAGTTTTTGCAGCTTCGCCACCATCAGATAGGTGTGTATTCCATTCGCTGGTCAGAGGTGTACTCCGGAGGTACGCCTCCGACTGCAAGTTTTGGCCTACTGTCTTTTTTCTTACAAACTTTACTTGGACATTTCAGTTACTGAGGGGAAAAAAAGGCAGTTAATTTTTTTTCAAAAGGCGTTTTGAGTGAGTCGATCGGTTCATCCTTTTTCTTTAATTGGCAGGTTCTCCTGACTGACCATTCAGGATTGGTTATAAGACCATCATAATTTCTCATTTGGTAGTTTCTAGCTGCTTTCCCTGCTTTTTTGATTCATATGTTCCTTCCCTCTTCAGCTTGGATTTGCTGCTCTTTTACTTCAACAAAGTGTGACCGGTGAAGTGGAATAATTACAGGAAGTACCCACTATATGCAAGACTTTTAAAGTATTACTAGTGGATTTCCCATGGCATTGCATGCAATCAGTCTCTCTCTTTTGTCTTCCTGTTGCTGTTTGTCTCTCTGCTTCTCTCCCTCTGTCACTCCTCTTTTGCTCCTCTCTCGCTCCTCTCTCCCTAACTTTGTTTCTGTCTCTGTCCCGTTCTATTTTTTCTTTGCTTTCAGGTAGGAGGTGGTGGGTGACGTGGTGTGGAATAGAGACGCTGGATTCTACAGCCCTCATTTTCTGGTGGTAGGTGCAGAGGAAAATGTCGGCTGAAGCCCTTGGTGGCTTGCTTCCTCTGCCTTACCACCATCCCCCTTGTTGCTCCACTCTACCCTGGTCCTGCTACATCTCTTTGGCTTCACCCTGCCCCTCCCTTTCCTACCAGCCCACTGCTTCCCTTACCCCTTTGAACTATGCACTCAACCCCTATATAGTCTCCTCCCATCCACTTTACCCCTGCATCCGCTGAGTTTAAAGCCCTTACGGCTCTCTCGATAGACCATAGCACTGTAAGCACTAAAGCAATTTTTGTTTCCCAGTGAAGCACTGGACCTGGGCAGGTGATAGTGAGGGCATGTGGGTGGCAGTGGGCCCCAGCGGGGAGTGGCCAGAGGTGTGAACGGAAGGTGTGTGGCTGGCGATAGGCCCAGATGGGCAACAGGTAGAAGCTGGAGTTGGGGGGGGGGGGGGGTAGCTGCAAAGATGGGCAGGTAGAAAGTAGAAGAAGGAAGTCAAGGCCTGTGGGGGTGGCAGCAGGTAAGTAAATTTAAAATTAAATTAAATTGAAATGAAACTTTCTGCTGGCAGTGGGAAATAAAAGTAACATATATATTCAAAAACGTATTGGAACTTACCTGAAGGGAACCAGGGTTAACAAAAAAACTTGCATGTAGCTACACCTGGAGCAATAAAGCATAGTCGCAACACCACTCCATGTTGGGATGGTTGAAAGGTAAGTATAATGGTAAGTACCCAATCCAGACATCGCAAAATTGTGCACAGGAAATAAGTGTGACAAACAGGAAGTGTTTGCTGTTCTTCTCGATGTAAAATGTTTAATACATTGCTAGTGGATGGCTTGCATGGCTGACAGGAAGTCAGGGGATAATTTGCTTTATAAAGAAAAGGACGTGTTGTGGTGTTGGTGTTGATAAGTAATAGGATGTGGTGTGTGGGAGAGGCTATTGGTTATGTGCAATGTGGTGTGAAGGTAGTTTGGGGTGGAACATATTTGGTAGGAGTAAAAGTCAGTGAGGTAGAGTACTAAGTAATGAACGGGTGGGGGTAATCAGTAGTGAGAGGCTATGGAGTACTGTGGGTAGTGAGTAATCAGGGCGGGGGTGAATGATATTTGAGGGCAGGGTAGTGGGTATGGGTGTAATGAGAAGTTGAGGGGGGAATGAAAAGTTTGGATGCTGGGCATTGGGGGGCAATAGGCATTTGGAAGGATAGGGGATTTTAGCGGAAGTGAATAGTTTGGACATCAGTGGGTATTGGGAAGGAGGGACGCTGATGGTGGTAGACTGTCGAATGGGATAGAGGACTATTTTGAGTTGGGCCAATAGGGTGGCACTGGGATTTGCCCAGTGCCACCAGGACAAAATCCAACTACAAGTGGGAGGGCACCACGAATACAAATGGCTCAATCAAACTAAAATGTTTACAATAAAATAACACATGAGAATGGGATAGAGGTAAGAGTTGCAGTTTGAAATAAATATAAAGGGAGAGCAGCAGACTTAGATGAATAATGGATATTAAGCATTGGAGAGATAGTATGGTTGAAGTGACGAGAAGGAGCCATGCAGCAGCAGAAAGAGGCAGCCACAGAGGAGTGGAGAGAAGGGGCTGAAATGCACAGAGGGAGCTGCGGAGAGAGAGTGGACTTGGGCATAGTCAGGAATGCCAAGACAGTGAATGAAGCAGGTGGTGGCAAAACTCCAGGAGTCTTAAAGTGGGCGAATATCATCAATGCAGTGGGAAGAGGGGAACATGACACAGCAGTAGGCTGTGAGGAAGACAGCCAAGGGGCCAGGTGTGAGCTAGGCTACATTACCAGGAGCCAGTAGTGCGTTTGGGGAGAAGCCTGAAAAAAACCTTTTGTGGGTCTGGGGGGCAGTAAAACCTGACCGCGGCAGCTGGTGAATCTCATCATAGCAACAGTGGGTGAGAAGCCTTGGGGACGGTGGCATGGTAGAATGGGACCTGAACTGCTCAGGTGCCACCCTTCCACGTCTTGCCTGTCAGTCTCTTTCTCCGACCCATCCATGGTCTCTCTTGTGCTGTCAGGCAGCCCCACCCTGCAGCTTTTGCCTTTGCCTTAAAGTACTTAACACACGATTAGTGAGTTTGCCAACTTATACAGTCTTTAATAAAAAAAAATAAAAACAATGTGTCGTTTAAAAGGCTCAAACTCTAATAATGTATTTTCCTGGTATTTATTGCATTAAAAATCCCCGTAAGCCCCAAAAATAGTTCAAAAGAGGAAGTTTTTAACCGACTTTTCAACTAAAATGGAGGGGAGAGGCTTGTTGTGATTAGAACATAGGAACATGTCAATAAGGAGGATTGCAATAAATTCTACTTCATCTTCCATCTAGGTTTAAATCATTTGGAAAAGAACCTGTAATCCCCTTCAACCTTTTTGTTGAGGAAAAGAATACATTTTTAATAAACAATCTTTGTTTTGCTTTCTGTCAACAGAGAAATCACAGCTTCTGTTAATCATGAGTTTAAGTGAGCAGTCTAGAATAGAATAGGAGTAATTAATATTTTAAATTTGAGACTTGCTGGAAATAGTCCTGCGATTTTGTTTCAAAATCTTTTGGAAAAAGCAAAGAAACTCCCAGGATTCTCGCAGGATAAGGGAACAAACACATCCTTTTCTTCAACTCCGAAACCTACTGGTGAACGCTGGGCAAGTCTGAAAACCAAAGATACTCTGAAGTGGTTGGAAATCCTAAAACTGATTAAATTGATCCACCAAATTGTCTTGTGTCTTTTAATGCCTTCCTTAAAGCTTTTACTTCAAGGCCTCAGCCTGTCTGAAAAGCATGGGCTGCGACTGGAAATTTTGACTTCTGAAAAGTTTCGAACCACATCTGTGTGTTCTGAGCCTGTGTCGTTTGCAGAATTTCTCAGCCTACAATCTGTGCACCAACGGGAGTTGAAGGGTAGAGTGGAGATTCCCCTCATCCAGCAAAGATTTGTCAGTTTCTTTGCTTCTTCCCCAAAGACTTTATGAAACGGGAGATTGAATTATTAAAATGGCTCATTTCAGGTAGGTCTCATTTAAAATATATGCAATTTTTTTTTTACTAAGTGCTCAGTTGAACAAGACTTCTGATTAACATGCCTGTGATTAGCAGCAGCTGTAGTTTCTTTGCCTTCCTTTCTAACTGTTAAAGCTTAGGTTCATTGAGAATGGATTTTGTTTTTCTCCATAGAAAGGTTAGAATTTCAGTTATAAACTCTTCTATTGAACCATTTTTGAGGGTAAAGGGATTTCTTATATTTAAAAACTGGGGAACTGCATAAAGTTTTGAGTATTTTAGTTTGTTGATGGAAATTTGTGCTTCTAAAGGGTGTAGAAGTCAACAGACTCAATAATAATTTACTAATTGCTGTAAGGCAGAACGTAAAGACAGGAACTAGCTGACAACCGGAAAATAGGTGACTGGATAGGGATGTCTGTTGGCGCAAAAGGGACAAAGATTTGAGGAAGGACTCTGATACATGTTTCGATCCCAAATTCTTGCCCCCCTCTCCCTCTACGAGTCTGCTAAATCCTGCTCCCCCTAAATACTGCTAAATGCCAGCAACCCCAAGTTCTGCCAGACACTGCCTCTTCTCTCTCCCCCCTCCCCCCCCACTCCCTACCCCTCAGATTCAGATGTGGCCCCCTTATGCTCACAAGATCCTAGAATGTGGTCCTGGTGCTCCTTGATCCCAGGCCATTCAGCAATATCCCCAGACCCTGGGATATTCTTCCTTAATGTTTCCAGTACCCTTCTCCCTGTGATCTCTCATCCCAGGAACCTGTCCTAGTGTTTTCAGGGCCATTGGACCCCATTCCACTGTTTTTAGACCCTGGGACGTCTCTCAAAATACTCCTAGACCGTGAGACCCTATTCCATTGCTGATAGATATTGAGCTGCTTCAATGCTGATAATACTACTTGGCATAACATCCCTGCTCTTAAAAAAACAAACCTCTAACCACATGAGCAACATCATAAAAGATTTTGTAGGAATATATTAAAATCCTTCAGTTTTTGTGGCACTTGGCCACAGTTCAGTCACTGCTGTATCACACCTCATAATATTTTCAGTAGGATATGGTCATGTAGTCATGCTGCTGATACCCCTTCCTCCATTGGTGATGCTGTTGTGTTTGCTCTCTTCAGTGGATTTGAAAAGAAGTAATGGTTATATTCCAACTTTACTGCTGCAGCTCAGCAAACTGATGGATCAGATCAAAGTTCAGCTACATCCAGCCGTGAATGGTGGTGGACAATAGAACAAGTTACAGGAGGTGGTGGACAATAAAACAAATAACAGGAGGAGGTGGCTCCATGAGCATCCCCATCCTTAATGATGGTAGAGCTCAGCATGTGAGTGCAAACGGCAAGGCTGAAGTGTTCGCAACCATCTTCAGCCAGTAGTGCCTCCATCTGAGGTCCCCACCATCATAGATGCCAGTCGTCAGCCAATTTGATTCACCACGTGATATTGAGAAACGGCTGAGCGCACTGGATACAGCAAAGATTACGGGTCCCAACAACATCCCGGCTGTGCTGCTGAAGGCCTATGCTCCAGAACTAGCAGCGCCTCTAGCCAAGCTGTCCCAGTACAGCTACAACAATGGCATCTACCCGACAATGTGGAAAATTGCCCAGGTATGTCCTGTCTGCGAAAAGCAGGACAAATCCAACCTGGCCAATTACCATCCAATCAGCCTAGTCTCAATCTTCAGCAAAGTGATGGAAGGTGTCGTCGACAGTGCTATCAAGCGGCACTTACTCCTTAATAACCTGCTCAGTTTGAGTTCTGGCAGGACCACTCGGCTCCAGACCTTATTATAGCCTTGGTCCAAACATGGACAAAGGAGTTGAATTCCAGAGGTGAGGTGAGAGTGACTGCCCTTGACATCAAGGCAGCATTTGACCGAGTGTGGCACCAAGGAGCTCTAGTAAAACTGAGGTCAGTGGAGTTCGGAGGAAAACTCTGCACTGGCTGGAGTCATACCTAGCACAAAGGAAGATGGTTGTGGTTGTTGGAAGCCAATCATCTCAGCCCCAGGACATTGCTGCAGGAATTCCTCAGGGCAGTGTCCTAGGCCTAACCATCTTCAGCTGCTTCATCAATAACCTTCCCTCCATCATAAGGTCAGAAGTGGGGATGTTCGCTGATGATTACAGTGTTCAGTTCCATTCGTAATTCCTCAGATAATGAAGCAGTCCATACCCGCATGCAGCAAGACCTGGATGACATTCAGGCTTGGGCTGATAAGTGGCAAGTAACATTCATCCTGCACAAGTGCCAGGCAATGACTATCTCCAACAAGCGAGAGTCTAACCACCTCCCCTTGACATTCAATGGCATTACCATTGCTGAATCCCCCACCATCAACGTCCTGGGCGGGGGGGGGTCACCATTGACCAGAAATTTAACTGGACCAGCCACATAAATACAGTGGCTACTAGAGCAGGTCAGAGGTTGGGTATTCTGCGGTGAGTGACTCACCTGACCAATGTTGGCAATTTTTTTTTGGTGCGCAGTCCTTTTAAATTTGCTGCGCAGCATCTTTTCCAGCGGCAGCAGCTGGTGAGCGGCCGCGCACCTTAGGGGGAACATTGCTCCTGACTCCCCAAAGCCTCCCTACCACCTACAAGTCAGAAATGTGTTGGAATACTCTCCACATGTTTGGATGGGTGCAGCTGCAACAACATTCAAGAAGCTCAACACTATCCAGGACACCGCAACCCACTTGATCGGTAGCCCATCCATCACCTTAAATATCTACACTCCATTATCGGCATACTGTGGCTCCAGTATGTACTATCAATTGGATGCACTGCAACAACTCTGCAAGGCTTCTTCGACTGCACCTCCGAAACCCGTAACCTCCATCACCTAGAAGGACAAAGGAAGCCAGTGCAAGGGAACAGCATAACCTCCCAAGTTCTGCTCCAATTTGCACACTATCCCGACTTGGAAATATAGTGCTGTTCCTTTATCATCGCCAGGTCAAAATCCTGGAACTCCCGAACTAACAGCACTAGGAGTACTGTACCATTACCACATGGACTGCAGCGGTTCAAGAAGAAGGGTCATCATCACCTTCTCAAGGGCAATTAAGGATGGGCAGTACATGCTGGCTTTGCCAATGATGCCCACATCCCGTGAATGAATATATATTAAAAAATGGGGTTATTTTGCAGTTCTCCTTCTGTTGCTGGGGAAAAAATGAGGGCCATGTACATTTTAGTTCTGCTTTTGATCACGAAGTAAATAATTAATTCTCCAAGGCTGTTGGACATAATTATATAAATAACCCATCAACCTTGCAGATCCCAGCTCCAGCAACTTGGATATATTGCACCTCACTTTGAATTGTTCCTAACTTTGACCTTTTCAACTGCATTCTACACTTCATTTCTGCTCTTGGTAGTGAGATATATAATTGAATCATTCATTTTCATGCACCCTCAGCCAAAACATTGCAAATAGTGCATTTCAGTATTATATATTTTTTTTTAGAAGGGCGTGACTGCTGCCAACTAAATGAAGTAGTTGCGCACGCGCAGTTGTTTCTCGTCCGTCCGCAGAAGCCTGAATCAAAAGAAAACTTTACTTAGCACGATAAATTCCAAAGAAGCCACTGACTGATGCACTGCAGCAGTAGGACACGACGTTCAATCATTCCGCCCACCACATGGCAATGGTGATCAATGTGCGCATGCACACTACGTATCTGAGACTATTCCAATCACACAGGGGAGCAGGGGGGAGACTACTGATGGAAAACCAATGGGAAACGAGGACTATGAGACAAACCAACTTGTGGACCCCAATTCAACTGATGTGTCCCCAGCAGCCAATCACAGGAGGCAGTGACGTCATCCCTGCTTCAAGTTCGACTCAACAGAAAAAACCTTCCATCGGTGTATGTTATTTTTCTAAAAACGCAGCAGACACGTCCAATCACAAACCCAGGCCACGCAACATTCTTTCTTACCGTTTTGCTTGCTTTTATTGGTCATGACCGGGCCAGGATGATGGGCAGGGACGCGGACCAATGAGCTGGCAGGTTGTTTTTCAAACTCACCTATAGGAGGGGAGCTGGCGATGAGCAATTTTTTTTACCGTCTTTGTGTGATTCTACGATTTGCGCATGCGTGGAAATTTTGGAAAATGTGCATGCGTGACAATTTTCGGTAATAGCGCATGTGCGAACATTTTGGCGATTTAAATATTTTCCATCGGTTGCACGCGTGACGACGCAACGAAGAATGCTTCTGTGCAGCTTCCGGTTTGTTGACAGTAGTCACCCCTGTTTTTAGAAAGGTATTTGTTCTTGGGCAATGGTGACAAGGCCTCATTTATTACCCATCCCTAGTTGACTTAAGGTGGTGGTGGACCTTCTGCTTGAATCACTGCAGTCCTTGTGATGATGCTTGCACAATGTTGTTCGGTAGGGAATTCCAGGATATTGACCAAGGCGACGGAACGGCAATGTATGCCCAAGTCAGGGTATTTTTAAAAATTAGTTCCTGGGATGTGGGCGTCGCTGGCAAGGCCAGCATTTATTGCCCATCCCTAATTTTCCTTCAGAAGGTGGTGGTGAGCTACCTTCCTGATCTGCTGCAGTCCACGTGGTGAAGGTACTCCTACAGTGCTGTTAGGGAGGGAGTTCCAGGATTATGACCCAGCGACGATGAAGGAATGGCGATATATTTGCAAGTCAGGATGGTGTGTGACTTGGGAGGGGAACTTGCAGGTGGTGGTGTTCCCATGCGCCTGCTGCCCTTGTCCTGCTAGGTGGTAGAGGTTGCGGGTTTGGGAGGTGCTGTCGAAGAAGCCTTGGCGAGTTGCTGCAGTGCATCTTGTAGATGGTACACACTGCAGCCACGGTGCGCCGGTGGTGGACGGAGTGAATGTTTAAAGTGGTGGATGGGGTGCCAATCAAGCAAACTGCTTTGTCCTGGATGGTGTCGAGCTTCTTGAGTGTTGTTGGAGTTGCACTCATCCAGGCAAGTGGCAAGTAATCCATCATACTCCTGACTTGTGCCTTGTAGATGGTGGAAAGGCTTTGGGGAGTCAGGAGGTGAGTCACTCGCCGCAGAATACCCAGCCTCTGACCTGCTCTTGTATTTATATTTATGTGGCTGGTCTAGTTAAGTTTCTGGTCAAGGGTGACCCTCAGGATGTTGTTGGTGGGGGATTCGACGATGGTAATGCCGTTGAATGTCAAGGGGCGGTGGCGAGACTCTCTCTTGTTGGAGATAGTCATTGCCTGGCACTTCTGTGGCGCGAATGTTACTTGCCACTTATCAGCCCACACCTGAATGTCGTCCAGGTCTTGCTGCATGCGGGCACGGACTGCTTCATTATCCGAGGAGTTGTGATTGGAACTGAACACTGTAATCATCAGCAAACATCCCTACGTCTGACCCTAAGGTGGAGGGAAGGTCTTTGATGAAGCAGCTGAAGATGGTTGAGCCTAGGACACTGCTCTGAGGAACTCCTGCAGCAATGTCCTGCAGTGTGTGACTTGGAGGTGATGGACCTGGTACAGAGAATTCAGTTATGTGGAGAGACTAGAGACACTGGGATTGTTCTCCTTAGAGCACAGAATATTGAAGGGGATCATTTTACAGGAAACTTTCGTTTATCCGGCATCGACGGGACCGGCGTGGTGCCGGTTTATCGAAAGTACCGGATAACGGAGAGTTATATCTACCGAGGCTATTTTTAACAAAGAGACTCCAGGCAGCGCGGGAGAATCAACTCCTGCTACTGCAGTGTTTCGGACTTCCGACAGCGCCAGGAGGCCGAGTAGTGGCACTTTTGAAAAGTTGCCCTACTGACTAAATCGGCGTTCGCGGACTCGGACTCGGGATCGGCAACATTGCCGGTTATTTGAGAGGAGTTTTCGGAGCACTCGGCGTTCGCGGAGACTCGACTGCGACTCGGCAACATTGCCGGTTATTTGAGAGGAGTTTTCGGAGGATGATTTTTGCCGGTTAAGCGAGAATTCCGGATATTTGGGTGCCGGATAAACGAAAGTTTCCTGTATATAGGTGTTGAAAATTGAGAGGTTTTGATAGAGTAAATAAAAAGACATTGTTTACATTGGCAGGAGGGTCAGTAACCAGAGGACACAGATTTAAGATAATTGGCAAAAGAACCAGAGGCGAGATGAGAATTTTTTTTTACATAACAAGATATGATCTGGAATGCACTGCCTGGAAGATTGAACCACTCAACCACAAAAAGATGAAAGAATTGAGGACCAGGCTGAAGGAGCTCATGGGCTGAATCCAGTCCGCGCGCTATGTCTTAGACACCACGGTGTAGGGGATGGGGGAAAAGTGGCATTGTGGTTGGGTTTAGAGAGGATGCAGTGGTCCCAGTAGCCACTGACACTTGAACCTGGACCTTCACATTGGGAGTAAAAGCCAAAACAGGAGTAACCGTGAATTTAAAATTCTCATCCTTGCGTTCAACTCCCTCCATGACCTCGCCCCTCCCTATCTCTGTAACCTCCTCCAGCCCTACAACCATCCGAGAGCTCTGCGTTCCTCCAATTCTGGCCTCTTGCGCATCCCCGATTTTCATCGCTCCACCATTGGTGGCCGTGCCTTCAGCTGCCTGGGCCCTAAGCTCTGGAATTCCCTCCCTAAATCTCTCCGCCTCTCTACCTCTCCTCCTTTAAGACGCTCCTTAAAACCTACCTCTGTGACCAAGTTTTTGGTCACCTGCCCTAATATCTCTTTATGTCAAATTATGGTGTCAAATTTTGTCTGATAACGCTCCTGTGAAGCGCCTTGGGATGTTTTACTACGTTAAAGGCACTATATAAATGCTAGTTGATTCTTTCTGAGAGAGGGTTGAGCAGAGTTAACTAGTTGGAGGAAACGTGATCATGAACATTAAATGAACACATGGCTGCTTATAGAAACAAACTTTGTGCTTACATTATTTTTCCTATCAAAAATTATTTCAGAGAGTACAAGAGTTCATACTTTGATGTTTTAATCCAAAAAAAAATTTAAATGCTTTATTTCAAAGCTCCAAAACTGAGGCTAAAAGGGTTAAATAATGAGGCTTGGTTGCATAGACTAGGCTTGTATTCCCCTGAGTATAGAAGATTAAGGGGTGATCTAATTGAGGTGTTTAAGATGATTAAAGGATTCGACAGGGTAGATAGAGGGAAACTATTTCCTCTGGTGGGAGAGTCCAGAACAAGGGGGCATAACCTTAAAATTAGAGCCAGGCTGTTCAGGGGTGATGTCAGGAAGCACTTCTTCACACAAAGGGTAGTGGAAATCTGGAACTCTCTCCCCCAAAAAGCTGTTAAGGCTGGGGGTCAATTGAAAATTCCAAAACTGGGATTGATAGATGTTTGTTGAGTAGGGCATTAAGGGTTACGGAACCAAGGCGGGTAAATGGAGTTAAGATACAGATCATGACCTAATTGAATGGCGGAACAGGCTTGAGGGGCTTAATGGCCCACTCCTGTTATTTTCCACCACTTCGCAGTGAGCAGGAAGGGGCAGGGCTCACAAACAGCTAGTCCGAACATACTCTTTGAATGTCCCGCCTTGCACTCGATGAAAAAAATATTGGGAGTTGTAGGCACAACTACATGCTGGGACATAGCCTGTTAAGAGTGATTGTTCTGGGCAAAACTGAACTCAAGCCTTAGGATTCTTAGAAAGGCACAGGAAAAGTTTGTTAGGAACATAGGAATTGCTAGATGACAAAAGATCAAGGTCCATCTAGTTCACCTTCTACCATCCTGGTAGTCACATGATACAATGATAACAGAGTTGTTGACTAATCACAGCAATCAGTCTCTAGTCGAGGAAAAGTCCAGTGGTGGAGAGCTTTGAAACCATAGGTACAAAGTCTCCTGTTCCTCCCAAGCATGTTCCACGCACCATACATCATATCATAGAGTCATAATGGCACAGAAGGAGGCCATTTGGCCCATTGAGTCTGTGCCGGCTCTCTGTAGAGCAATCCAGTCAGTCCCATTCCCCCGCTCTATCCCCGTAGCCCTGCAAGTATATTTCCCTCAAGTGCCTATCCAGTCTCCCCTTGAAAACATTGAGTGTCTCCGCTTCCATCACTTCTGTCGGCAGCGAATTCCAGGTCATCACCACTCGCTGCGTAAAAAAGTTTTTCCTCACGTCCCCCCTATATCTCTTGCCCAAAACCTTAAATCTGTGTCCCCCAGTCCTTGTACCATCAACTAGTGGGAACAGCCTTTCCCCGTCTAGCCTATCCAAACCTGTCATAATCTTGTACACCTCTATCAGATCACCCCTCAACCTCCTTTGCTCTAATGAAAACAAATCCAGCTTCTCCAACCTGTCCTTGTAGCTCAGATCCCCCATCCCCGGAACCATTCTGGTAAATCTCTGCACCCTCTCAAGGGTTTTCACATCCTTCCTAAAGTGTGGTGACCAGAACTGGACGCAGTACTCCAGTTGTGGCCTAACCAGCGCTTTATAAAGGTTCAGCATAACTTCTCTACTTTTGTACTCAATACCTCTATTTATGAAGCCCAAGATTCCATATGCTTTGCTAACCACTCTCTCAATATGTCCTGCCACCTTCAGGGGCCTGTGCACATTAACTCCCAGGTCCCTCTGTCCCTGCACACTCTTTAAAACTGTGCCATTAAGTGGATATTGCCTCTCCCTGTTCCTTCTGCCAAAATGCATCACCTCACACTTCTCTGTATTAAATTCCATCTCGAATTACTCATATTGGGTCCCAAAATATTTTCTGAAAGAAATCTGTCTGATTTGTATTTGAATGAATCAATACACACTGCTCCCACCGTCTCCCTCGGGAGCCTGTTCTGTAGATTGACCACTCGCTCACTGAAATAATGTTTCTGCAGATTCATTCTGAATTTACCCCCTTCAAACACAGGTCATGTCCTCTGATGAGAAGTCGCACAACACCAGGTTATAGTCCAACAGTCTTATTTAAAATTACGAGCTTTCGGAGCTGCTGCCCCTTCGTCAGGTAGAGGTACAGTGAGGGAATCTACAGTGGTTCCCTCACTGTACCTCTACCTGACAAAGGGGCAGCAGCTCCGAAAGCTCATAATTTTAAATAAAACTGTTGGACTATAACCTGGTGTTGTGCGACTTCTCATTTTTGTCCACCCCAGTCCAACACAGGCATCTCCGCATCATGTCCTCTGATGAAACATCTTTTCATGGTCTACACTATCTAGTCTCTTCAAAATCCTAAAAACAGCAATTATAGGAACATAATAGGAACAGGAGTAGCCCTTTCAGACCCTCGAGCCGGTTTTGCCATTCAATGAGACCATAGCTGATCCGTATCCGAACTCCATCCACCTGCCTTGGCTAGGGTACAGATCAACCACGATCTTATTGAATGACAAAACTGACTCGAGGGGCTGAATTAATACCCTTGGCTAGCAAAAAATCTATCGATCTCCGATTTTAAATGATTAATTGAGCTAGCATCTACTGCTTTTTGTGGGAGAGAGTTCCACACTTCTACCACCCTTTGTGTGAAGAAGTGTTTCCTAATTTCTCTCCTGAATGGCCTGGCTCTGATTTTAAGGTTATGTCACCTTGCCCTAGACTCCCCCACCAGCGGAAAAAGTTTCTCTACCCGATCAATTCCTTTCAAAATCCTAAAAATCTCAATCAAGTCACCCCTTAATCTTCTATATTCCAGGGAATACAAGCTTAGTTTATGTAATCTCTCCTCATAATTTAACCCTTGCAGCCCTGGTAACATTCTGGCGAATCTGTGCTGCACGCCATCCAAGGCCAATATATCCTTTCTAAGGTGCGGTGTCCAGAACTGTGCACAGTACTCCAGGTGTGGTCTAACCAGGGCTTTGTATAGCTGTAGCAAAACATTCTCCCCTTTATATTCCAGCCCTCTAGATATAATGGCTAACATTCCATTGGCCTTTTTGGGGTTTTTTTGTACCTGACTACTACATTTTAGTGATATGTGTACGTGGACCCCTAAATCTCTTTGGACCTCCACTGTTCCTAGCTTTTCACCATTCAAAAATATGTTGAAATCCATATGCCACAGCTTTTCCCACTCACTTAATCTATCAATGTAATTTTATGCTCCCGTCTACACTACTTACTATGCCACCAATCTTTGTATCAACGGCAAACTTGGATATATGGCTCTCTGTTGTGTTATCTAAGTCAATAATAAATATAGTGAATAGTTGAGGCCCCAGCACAGACCCTTGTGGGACACCACTAGTCACTTCCTTCCAATTCGAGTACATACCCATTATCCCTACTCTCCGTCTTCTACAGCCTAACCAATCTCCTAACCAGGTCAATAATTTGCCTTCAATTCCATGAGCTTCAATTTTGGCTAACAGTCTCTTATGTGGAACCTTATCAAATGCCTTCTGGAAGTTCATATAAACTACATCCATAGACATTCCCCTGTCTAGGAACATAGGAACAGGAGTAGGTCATTCAGCCCCTTGAGCCTGTTCCGGCATTCAAAGACATCATGGCTGATCTGTGACCTAACTCCATATACCCGCCTTTGGCCCATATCCCTTAATACCTTTGGTAAACAAAAGGCTATCAATCTCAGATTTAAAATTAGCAATTGATCTAGCATCAATTGCCGTTTGTGGAAGAGAGTTCCAAACTTCTACCACCCTTTGTGTGTAGAAGTGTTTCCTAATTTCACTCCTGAAAGGTCTGGCTCTAATTTTTAGACTCTGCCCCCAGTCCTAGACTCCCCAAATAGTTTCTCTCTATCTACCCTATCTGTTCCCCTTAATATCTTGAAAACTTCGATCAGATCACCCTGTAACCTTCTAAATTCTAGGGAATACAACCCTAGTTTGTGTAAGCTCTCCTCATAATTTAACCCTTGAAGTCCAGGTATCATTCTGAACATTCCCCTGTCTACTACTTTAGTTACTTCCTCAAAAAATTCAATGAGGTTTGTTACATATATCACCTCTCAGTCATCTCTTCCAGTGCGAGCATGCCCAATTTACATAATCACTCCTAATCCAATCCTTCCATCCCCTCAATCATTCTGGTTGCTCTCTTCTGTATCCTCAATAGCTGCCATATCCTTTCTGTACTGTGGCGACCAGAACTGTGCACATTATTCTGAGTGTGGTCGCGCCAATGATTTATGAAGTGACCGGGTTACCTTGCTATTTCAGCTCAATATTGATCTTGTAATTCATCCCAACATCTGATTTGCTTTACTCACTGCCACCGAGCATTGTTGCGATAGCTTCAATTTATTGTCAATCAGGACCCCCAGATCTCTCTCATTTTCCATGCAAATCATTTTCTTTCTATTTAAGTAATGATCCCTTCCTGGATTTTTTGTCTCCATATGAAGCACTTTGCATTTCTCTACATTGAATTTCATCTGCCACCTGTCCGCCCAATTCCCGAGTATATTCAAATCCTCCTGTTCAGCTTTGTATCATAATTAGCTTTGTATCATCTGCAAATTTAGCCACACTTGTGATTCCTAGCTCCAGATCATTATTGAAGATATTAAACAAGAGGTCCTAAAACAGCCGCCTGTGGGATCCCACTGGTAACATTCTCCCAGGCCGATGACAATCCCTGTACCACCACCCTCTGGGTTCGATCTGTCAACCAATTATATATTGTAAGATATTTCCACTGAAAATATTTCTGTACTTTCAGTACCAGCTTTTTCAGAGAAACTGTATCAAAGGCCGTACTGCAATCCAAGTGCACCACATCCACTGCCTTACCCCTATCAAGGTCCTGTGTCACACCTTCAAAGAAAACCAGTAACTTAGATTGACAAGACCTTCCCTTCATGAACCTAGATTGGCTATCTTTTATGATTTTACTTCCATGAAGATCATAGAATCATAGAATGATACAGCACAAAAGGAGGCCATTCGGCCCATCGTGGGTAGAGCTATCCAATTCGTCCCACTCCCTGCTCTTTCCCTATAGCCCTGTAATTATTTCCCTTCAAGTATTTATCCAATTCTCTTTTGAATGTTACTATTGAATCTGCTTCCACCGCCCTTTCAGGAAGCGTGTTCCAGATCACAACAACTCACTTTGTAAAAAAAACAATTCTCCTCATGTCGCCTCTGGTTCTTTTGCTAATCACCTTCAATCTGTGTCCCCTGGTTACCGACCCTTCTGCCACTGGAAACAGTTTCTCCTTATTTACTCCATCAAAACCATTCATGATATTGAACACCTCTATCAAATCTCCCCTTAACCTTCTCTGCTCTAAGGAGAAATAGCCCACTGGAGTCCCTCATCCCTGCTACCATTCTAGTAAATCTCTTCTGCACCCTCACTAAGGCCTTGACATCCTTCCCAAAGTGTGGTGCCCAGAATTGAACACAATACTCCAGCTGAGACCTACCCAGTGTTTTATAAAGGTTTAGCATAACTTCTTGCTTTTGTACTCTACTCCTCTGTTAATAAAGCCCAGGATCTCACATGCTTTTTTAACAGCTTTCTCAACTTGTCCTGCCACCATCAAAGATTTATGTACATACACCCACCGCCTCCCCCCCGCCCCCCGTTACAGGTCTCTTTGTTCCTGCACCTACTTTAAAATTGTAGTTCATATTGTCTCTCCTCATTCTGCCTACCAGAATAAATCACTTCACACTTCTCTGTGTTAAATTTAATCTGCCATGTGTCTGTCTATGTCTTCCTGAAGTCTGTTACTGTCCTCCTCACTGTTTACTACATTTCTGAGTTTTGTGTCATCTGCAAACTTTGAAATTATGCCCTGTATACCCAAGTCCAGGTCATTAATATATATCAAAAATAGCAGTGGTCCTGTTACCGACCCCTGGGGAACACCACTGTATACTTCCCTCCAGTCTGAAAAACAACCGTTCACCACTACTCTCTGATTCCTGTCCCTTGGCCAATTTTGTATCCATGTTACTGGTGCCTTTAATCCCATGGGCTTTAACTTTGCTAACAAGTCTTTTATGTGGCACTTTGTCAATTGCCTTTTGAAAGTCCATATACACAACATCAACCACACTACCCTCATCAACCCTCTCCGATACTTCATCAAAGAACTTGATCAAGTTAGTCAAACATGATTTGCCTTTAACAAATCCGTGCTGACTTTCATTTATTAGCCCATACTTTTCCAAGTGCCAATTAATTTTGTCCTGGACTATTGTCTCTGAAAAATCTCCCCACCAATGACATTAGACTGACTGGCCTGTAGTTGCTGGGTTTATCTCTCTCCCCATTTTAAACAGGCGTGTAACATTTGCAATCCTCCAGTCCTCTGGCACCACCCCCATATCCAAAGAGGATTGGAAGATTGTTGCCAGACCCTCCGCAATTTCCATCCTTACTTCCCTCAGTAACCGAGGATGCATCCCATCCGGACCGGGTGACTTTTCTACTTTGAGGACTGCCAACCTTTTAAGTGCCTCTTCTTTATCTATTTTTATCCTATCCAATATCACTACTGCCTCTTCCTTTACTGCTACATTGGCAGCATCCTCTTCTCTAATGAAGACAGATGCAACGTACTCATTTAGTACCTCAGCCATGCCCTCTGCCTCCACAAGAAGATTTCCTTTTTGGTCCCTAATCGGCCCCACCCTTCCTTTGACTATCCTTTTACTATTTATGTGTTTGTAAAAGACTTTTGGATTCCCTTTTATGTTAGCCGCTAATCTATTCTCATACTCTCTCTTTGCCCCTCTTATTCCCTTTTTTAGATCTCCTCTGTACTTTCTATATTCTCCATGATCTTATCTTTAATAAGGGTTTCCATAACTTTATCCACAATGGATGTCGAACTCACTTTCTGTCGTTTCCTGGGGCACTTTTGCTACCATTTTTAAAGATAGGAGTAACATCTGCCTTTCCCCAGTCCTCAGGCCCAATGTTAAAGACATTTTGTATAGGCAAGTTTAATTGTTTTCTTGTAAATTTTATTAAAAAGATTCTGTCTTATGTTACAAACCTTATTTCAGTGAGAGTTCAACATGGTCACAAAGGATTTTCAAAAAAGATGTACAGCAGTCTCATTGGTTCTCCTTTTTTATTGTTAGCTTTTACTGACTGCTCATTGTTGTTTTCATACTTCCGTAATAGTTTTTCATTGGAAGTTCACATATTTGCTTTCCCTGATTCTGATTGGTAGTTCCTATACCTGTTTATTTGTGATTTTTATGAAATTTCAGCCCATCAGGTACAAGTGTGAGAATTTTTTAATATAAAAATGTGTAATGGATAGAATGCGTGCTAAATACAAAATTGTTGTATATAATAACTCGTGGATCTCCTGTAATTTGGATGATGCACTGTTTTATGAAAGGAGCATTATACCATGTAATGCAAAGTTTAAACTGTCTCCTTAAGACACAAAATTTAGTAGATGCTAAGTAAACTTTGAGTGAGTTTGTTCACAGATTAATTGGTATTAATGCTGGAGATCAGAACTCTAGCTTGCTTTGTGGGGAGACATTGTGGCTCTGTTAATTTGTGATCCTGTACAATTTGTGTTTCTGTACAATGACTGCCTTTATTTATTCATTTTTTTAAAAGTGTGACACACATATATATTATATAGTGTGTGATGTTTGCAGTGTGATGGACAGGTAGTGCATATTGCACACACTATCTTTATAATATTCTAGATGGATATTAGGGCTGGTTTTACAAAATTGTGCTCCTGGCGGGGAGCTTCGCCCACCACAGGAGTTCAGGTGCATGGTCCCATGGTTTTTTTATCCATTAATTTTAATTGATAGAATAGTACTGGGAACGTACGCACTCCTGGGCTCTTAAGGCGTAAAATCGGCCTCTAGCAGATCTCCCATGACATTGTTCATGCTGAGTCAACACATTTATTAAAAACAGGGTTGTTATCAATGTTCCCTCTAAGCTGCGCGGCTGTGCAGCAATGAGAAAGGTCCCGCGCAGGCCGCTCACCGGCTTCTCCATTGTAAATACCGTGCATGCACAGAAATTTAAAGGGACCGCGCACTAAAAGAAGCAGGCCGCGCAGAACAAAACGCAGCTTACAGGGAATGTTGGTTGTTATGCCAAGTAGTATTACCAAGGACACAAACGTACCAGCATTCGGAGTGACCTTTGGATCTGGGAGCATTGGAAAGGGGGTCCAAGGTCTTGCAATACTGGAATGTGGCCTCAGGATCTTGTAGTATTTTGAGGGGTGTCCATGGGTACCACGAACATCACAGAGGAGGTTCTGCGCACACTGGAGCAGTTCCTGAGATCTAAGCTCATTGGGAGAAGGGTCCTTGGATCTGGGAGCATTGGGTAAGACGGGTTCAGTGTCTGAACTTTGAAGGAAGTTCTGGGATCAGGAAGGACTAGCAATGTGGTTTGCGGATTTGTGAGCAGTGAGACAGGGTTAAGGATCTGGGAGTGGGGGAGGGTGAGAATGTCAGGGAAAGGCGGTTTCTTGAATCTAAAGTGACTGAGGAGGTGGTTTGGAATATGTTTGGGTGCAAAGTTTGGCAGTATTGGGAGGAGCGTGATCTAGCAGCCTTAGGGGGAAGGGGAACCAGGAGAATAGAACCTAAACTTCCCTTGGCCCTTTTCACACAGTTAGGCCCAATCCTACACTGCGTTCCTGCTCATCAGCATCAGCACTGGAGTGTCAGCCTAGATTTTTGTGCTTACATCTCTGGAGTGGGACTCTGAACCCACAATCTTCTGACTTAGAGGCAAGGGTGCTACCCACTGAGCCACAGCTGACACTTGTCATTTGACACTTATTGAGAGAATATGGACTCTCTGCTCGGGGTCAAATAGGACACCGAGGTTGCCAACAGTCTGGTTCAGCCTGAGACAGTGGACGGGGAGGGGGATGAAATTGGTGGAAAGGAAAACAGAGTTTGTGGCGGGGGCCGAAGATGATGGTTTAGGTCTTCTCAATGTTTAGCTGGAGAAAATTGCGACTCCTTCAAGACTGGGTGTTGAACAGGCGATCTGACAACACAGAGGCAGTGGAGGGGTTGGGAAAGGTGGTGGGAATTTAGAACTGGTTGCCGTTGGCATACATTTGGAAGCTGACCTCATGTCTGCAGATGATGTCACCGAGGGGCAGCATGGAGATGAGGAAGAGGAGTGGGCCAAGGATAGATCCTTGGGTGACTCTGGGGGTACCAGTGCAGAGGTGGGAAGAGAGAAGCTTGCTTGAGCTTCTCTGGCTATGATCGGATAGGTAAGAGTGGAACCAGGTGAGGGCAATTCCCACTGAGCTAGACAACAGAGGAGAGGTGTCGGAAGTGGAATTCACTTCCAAGGTTTGTGGTTGAGGCAGAAACGATGTCAACATTCAAGATTAGATTGGACAGGTGGGTGCAGGGATATGGGAACAGGGTGAGTAAATGTGATTAGCACTATTTGCTTGCAGGGAGAGTGAACCTTGACATGGACTGGTTGAGCCTAATAGACTTTTTCTGTGTTGTAAACTATTATGTCTCTCAGTGAAATAGTTGGGGTTAGGTTTGGAGAGGGGGGGGGTGTTGATAGACAACAAGGATTTTCAAGTAAAGGCGAGGGGTGAGGTGCTTTCAGGAGGAGAAGGTGCTAGAGGAGTAGGGGGAGGACCACGGTGTAACTTCATGAGCAGGGCCCCACTACCACCACAGTGGTTTGGACAGGGCAGGAGGTGTAAAGTGTAGCTAGGTGGTGAGGCCTCAGTAAGGGGCATTGTGTCACCATAAGTGAGCCAAGATCCCATCAAAGCCATGATGTCAATGCAATCATCCACAATAAGATCAGGGATGGCAAGGGCCTTGTTCACAAGTGAACGATATTCTGGTGGGAAATGCGGAGAGGGCCATTGATTGTTGTTCTGCTGGCAGAGTCCAAGTGGACTGTGGTGGGCGGAATGAACAAGACAGGAAGGTGGTTTGTGAGGTTATTCCCCAGCGGGCAAGCTAAGCTTTAAGGTCAGCTTGATAGGAGGATGGGACAGTTGTGGTTGTTGCTTGTAAGTAGGCAGTAACAGGTACCTCAATGGGCCCTTCTAAGAATGCCAAGAGATTGCCCAGTCGACCGTGCAACGCCCTCCTCACTAACAACTGGGGACTTGTGCCAAAATTGGGAGAACTGTCCCACAGACTAGTCAAGCAACAGCCTGACATAGTCACACTCACAGAATCATGCCTTTCAGCCAATGTCCCGGACTCCTCCATCACCATCCCCGGGTATGTCCTGTCCCACCAGCAGGACAGACCCACCAGAGGTAGTGGCACAGTGGTATACAATAGGGAGGGAGTGGCCCTGGCAGTCCTCAATATTGACTCCGGACCCCACAAAGTCTCATGGCTTCAGGTCAAGCATGGGCAAGGAAACCTGCTGATTACCACCTACCGCCCTCCCTCAGCTGATGAATCAGTACTCCTCCATGTTGAACACCGCTTGGAAGAAGCACTGAGGGTAGCAAGGGCACAGAATGTACTCTGGGTGGGGGACTTCAATGTCCATCACCAAGAGTGGCTCGGTAGCACCACTACTAACCGAGCTGGCCGAGTCCTGAAGGACATAGCTGCCAGACTGTGCCTGCGACAGGTGGTGAGAGAACCAACACGAGGGGAAAAACCTACTTGACCTTGTCCTCACCAGTCTACCAGTCGCAGATGCATCTGTCCATGACAGCATTGGTAGCAGTGACCACCGCACAGTCCTTGTGGAGACGAAGTCCCGTCTTCACACTGAGGACACCCTCCACCGTGTGAAATGGGATAGATTCAGACCAGATCTAGCAGCTCAAAACTGGGCATCCATGAGGCACTGTGGGCCATCAGCAGCAGCAGAATTGTATTCCACCACAATCTGTAACCTCATGGCCTGGCATATCCCTCACTCTACCATTACCATCAAGCCAGGGGACCAACCCTGGTTCAATGAGTGCAGAAGAGCATGCCAGGAGCAGCACCAGGCATACCTAAAAATGAGGTGCCAACCTGGGGAAGTTGCAACACAGGACTACATGCATGCTAAACAGCGGAAGCAGCATGCTATCGACAGAGCTAAGTGATCCCACAATCAACGGATCAGATCAAAGCTCTGCAGTCCTGCCACAACCAGTCGTGAATGGTGGTGCACAATTAAACAACTAATGGGAGGAAGCAGCTCCAAGAATATCCCCATCCTCAATGATGGCGGAGCTCAGCATGTGAGTGCAAAAGACAAGGCTGAAGCGTTTGCAACCATCTTCAGCCAGAAGTGCCGAGTGGATGATCCATATCGGCCTCCTACTGAGGTCCCCACCATCACAGAAGCCAGTCTTCAGCCAATTCGATTCACTCCACGTGATATCAAGGCTCCGACAACATCCTGGTTTGTCATGCTGAAGACTTGTGGTCCAGAACTAGCCGCGCCTCTAGCCAAGCTGTTCCAATACAGCTACACTGGCATCTACCCGACAATGTGGAAAACTGCCCAGGTATTTCCTGTCCACAGAAAGCGTGACAAATCCAATCTGGCCAATTATCGCCCAATCAGTCTACTCTCAATCATCAGCAAAGTGATGGAAGGTGTCATCAACAGTGCTATCAAGCGGCACTTACACCAATAACCTGCTCACTGATGCCCAGTTTGGGTTCCGCCAGGACCACTTGGCTCCCGACCTCATTACAGCCTTGGTCCAAACATGGACAAAGGAGCTGAATTCCAGAGGTGAGGTGAGAGTGACTGCCCTAGACGTCAAGGTAGCATTTGACCGAGTGTGGCATCAAGGAGCCCTAGTAAAACTGAAGTCAATGGGAATCAGGGGGAAAGCTCTCCACTGGCTGAAGTCATACCTAGCACAAAGGAAGATGGTTGTGGTTGTTGGAGGTCAATTATCTCAGCCCTAGGACATCGCTGCAGGAGTTCCTCAGGGCAGTGTCCTAGGCCCAACCATCTTCAGCTGCTTCATCAATGACCTTCCCTCCGTCGTAAGGTCAGAAGTGGGGATGTTCGCTGATGATTGCAGTGTTCAGTTCCATTCGCAACTCCTCAGATAATGAAGTCGTCCATGCCCGCATGCAACAAGACCTGGATGACATTCAGGCTTGGGCTGATAAGTGGCAGGTAACATTCGCACCACAGAAGTGCCAGGCAATGACTATCTCCAACAAGCGAGAGTCTAACCACCGCACCCTGACATTCAACGGCATTACCATCGCCGAATCCCCCACCATCAACATCCTGGGGGTCACATTGACCTGAAACTTAACTGGACCAGCCACATAAATACTGTGGCAACAAGAGCAGGTCAGAAGCTGGGTATTCTGCAGCGAGTGTCTTACCTCCTGACTCCCCAAAGCTTTTCCACCACCTACAAGGCACAAGTCAGGAGTGTGATGGAATACTCTCCACTTGCCTGGATGAGTGCAGCTGCAACAACACTCAAGAAGCTCGACACCATCCAGGACAAAGCAGCCAGCTTGATTGGCACCCCATCAACCACCTTGAACATTCACTCCCTCCACCACCGGCGCACCGTGGCTGCAGTGTGTACCATCTACAAGATGCACTGCAGCAACTCGCCAAGGCTTCTTCGGCAGCACCTCCCAAACCCCCAACCTCTACCACCTAGAAAGACAAGGGCAGCAGGCGCATAGGAACACCACCACCTGCAAGTTCCCCTCCTGACTTGGAAATATATCTGTGGAAGTACCTTCACCTCACGGACTGCAGCGGTTCAAGAAGGCGGCTCACCACCACCTTCTCAAGGGCCACTAGGGATGGGCAATAAATGCTGGCGTTGCCAGCGACTCCCACATCCCAGGAACGAATAAAAAAAATGCACAGAGGTTATCTATAGGCTTATTCAAGGAGGATGCAAGCTTGTGCCCACTGACCTACATTGGCTTCTGGTTTGGCAACACCTCAATTTTAAAATTCTCATCCTTGTTTTCAAATCCTCCATGGCCTCGCCCTCCCTATCTCTGTAACCCGCTCCAGCCCTACAGCCCTCTGAGATCTCTGCCCTCTTCAAATTCTGGCCTCTTGCACATCCCCGATTTCAATCGCTCCACCATTGGCGCCCGGGCCTTCAGCTGCCTGGGCCCTAAGCTTTGCAATTCCCTCCCTAAACCTCTCCGCCTCTCTACCTCTCTCTCCTTTAAGACGCTCCTTAAAACCTACATCTTTGACCAAGCTTTTAGTTATCTGTCCTGATATCTCCTATGTAGCTCGGTGTCAAATTTTGTTTGATCACGCTCCTGTGAAGCGCCTTGGGACCTTTTACTATATTAAAGGTGCTATATAAATGCAAGTTGTTGTCGTTGGGATGACCTGATAAAATGCACAAAAGCTCAGAGTTTGTTGTTTCCAAGTTTTTAATGTAAAAAAAAAACTTAAACCGCAAAAATAGTTCAGAAGAGCAAGATTGTGTAACTAAATGTATAACCAAAATAAAGAAGTGACTGACTAAAGCAAAAAAACATGCTCGATAAAGTCTCTTGTATAACCATCAGCAAAGAAACCAGAATCACAAGTGGTGCTGATTACAAGTGTTGTCTGAGTAGTTCATAATAGAACACAACATTTCTTAATAAATGTCACCACCTTCCTGATACAAGCTTTGAAAATTCAATCTGCTTTTTTTCATAATCTTTTGGAAGAAGTAAAGAAACTCAGATCTTCACAGGATAAGGGGATAGACCCTTCTATTCTTTAATTCCTGCTGATGCACGAATTGCATGCTCGGAAATTCTGCAAACTGCGCATATTTGGAACGCACAGCTGTGGTGAAAGCTCTGTCCAATAGTTGAGGTAAAAAATATTCAGTTGAAGCCCCAGCTTTTGAGCCAGGCTGATGTCTTGAAATACATTTTTTGAATGAAGATATTAAAAGACACAAAGGACAATTTTAGTGGGTTTATTTAATTGTTATTTTGAAACATGCACTTTTTAAATTTAGTTTAAAATTGTTTTTGGACATCAGAAACATTTCTACTTTATAAATGTTTGCATAGGCAGTTTAATGTTTGCATAGGCAGTTTAATGTTTGCATAGGCAGTTTAATGTTAAATGTAGCATGACGTGAATTCATGACATAGGAAGTAAGGTTTTTGGATAGGAAGTGTGCAAGACTTTTAATATTGCATTGATATGCCTGCCAAGCCAAAATTCTGTATGATATCAATGGATTAGTTACAATTTGTGTCGCAGTGCTGGCTTCGGAGGTATATGATTTATTTGATAATCTTGAAGAATAACAGATTTGACATTATATAAAAAATGTGTCTTATCAATAAATGAATGGTGAAATTCTGGTTTTCATGTTGATAGCCAGTTCTGTGTAGGTGTACTCGGCTCAGTGCTGTGAGGCAGTTGCCCATGTTGAAAAAAGTAGAAGATGAGGTGAATCAGGAAGTGGTGGCGAGTTAATGCCATGTTTGAGCTTTAAGAGCATGTACATTGTATGAGGAAGGAAATGGTGTGGGAGGTGAGAAGCTCCACAGCTTTTCGGTCCTGTACACGAGTTTGAGTAGGAGATGGTGCGGTGAGTCTTGATTTCAACACAGTGTTGATGCTGGGAGATGGAAGAGCATCTAGGACGTTAGATTTGAGTTTTAGCAAGAAAAGAAAGAACGAACTTGCATTTATATAGCGCCTTTCACAACCTCAGGATGGCTAAAGCACTTTACAGCCAATTAATTACTTTTGAAGTGTAGTCATTGTTGTAATTTAGGAAACGCGGCAGCCAAGTTGTGCACAGCAAAGGCCCATAAACAATGAAATAAATGACCAGATAATCTGTTTTGGGTGTTGGCTGAGGGATAAATATTGGCCAGTTCACCGGGAAAACGCCCCTGCTCCTCTTCGAATAGTGGCGTGGGATCTTTTACGTTTACCTGAGAGGACAGACGGGGCCCTCGGTTTAAGGTCTCATCTGAAAGACAACACCTCTGACAGTACAGCGCTCCCTCAGTACTGCACTGAAGTGTTGCCTGGATTATGGGCTCAAGTTATGGCTAGACTGGGGCTCGAACCCACGACCTTCTCACTCAGAGACCAGAGTGCGATCACTGCGCCATAGCTGACACTTCTATAGTGGAGCCAAGGCCATAGTAGTATTGATAAAATAGAGAGGCACAGGAAGGTCATGACAGTTGCATTCGTTGTATCATGTCACTTTGTACCTGTTTTCTGTGAAACCTGCCTTACAAGTTATTTCTCCTCATTGAAGGTACTGGGGAAAAGCAGGGTGCTTGAAGGAGTTGAACAGCTTGATGGAAAGAAACAGAGAGAGCATGAAGACCTAGAAAAGCTGAGAGAAAATGAAAACCTCTTGAAGCTCAGAGAAAATGAAGAATTGCTGAAGCTCAGACAGCATGAAGAATTGATGAAGCTTAGAGAGCATGAAGAATTGATGAAGAAACAAAAGAGTAAAAAAATCCGTACTACTTCGAAAGTAAGTTTACAATGATTTTCTTAAAGATTGTGGCCTGGAGTTTCCGCTAGGGGCGCAATTGGGAAAATGCGCTGAAAATTGCGTGGGTTTTGCCGAGATGAAGTTAAGCCCAAGTTTCCGCTCAAACTCGTTTGCATAAGCCCGAATGTAAAATCTCCCATGAATTACCGCAATCAAGCAGCGTTATCGAGCGCAATCGATTATCGACTGGAATATGGTCAATGGTTCACAGGATTACTGAATTAAACTCATTTAAACTGAAAATTTGTTCAAATAATTGCTGCAGCTCAAGACCCAGGCCAATCAGTGAATTCAATTGACTGCTGGTCGCAGGTCTTATGTTCCAAGGGCAGATCAATTGACTGAATTTGAATCATTTAAACTGAATTTAAAATAATTTAAAGTAATTGTAGCATCAGGATGAGAAACAGACCTGAGTGAGGCTTCAACTGACTGCTGGTCACTGCGGGTCAGGTCATTAACGATGGGTTCATGTGACCACGGTTGCCTGTGCTCTCGAGATTCTGGGCGCAATGTGATGAGCCCCCATAGACAGGCGCAAGCGGGAGAAACACACCATGCTGACCTGGGGGCGTAGCCAGTTTTGTGGGCGGGGACGATTCTGTTGAATGGACATTTGAAACTGTAAAAGATCGCGGAAACTCCAGCATAAAGTGGTTATGAGCGCAACTCACTCACGCTTAGAATTCTGCGATCTTTTGCGCTGTTGCATTTCATCCCATCTTAATTCTGCTGTTATCTGGGCAGAAATCATGCGGAAACTCCAGGCCTGAATTTGCATTTTTGTTGCTATTTTATGCTTGAAATGGGGAAAAAAAGTCTATTATGTTGTTTGCACAATAGTGATAATGATGCAAATGACTGTTTAAAGGGTCCCCCTGGTGGCTCAGTGGGCCCATGCGCTGTCTGGTGTGTTCGTGAGCCCCACAAACCAGATCGTTCCCTAGGGCCTGGCTGGTCCTCTAATGTCACAGTGACCACAACTGTACCCATTACTCAGGAGCAGCAGGACCTCTGGGGAGTTGAACTTAGCTGGGAAAAGTGCAAAAACATTTGAAGTAGACGAATATACAGGGCTACAAGAAGAGGGCGGGCAGTGGGATCAGTTCTGGATTGCTTTATCAAGAAGCTGGCACAAACACGATTGACTGAAAGGCCTCCTGTGGTGTACTGGACTAATGATCCGAGGACGTGAGTTCAAATCCCACCATGGCAGCTGTGGAATTTAAATTCAGTTAATTAAATAAATCTGGAATAAAAAGCTAGTATCAGTAATGGTGACCATGAAACTACCGGATTGTCGTAAAAACCCATCTGGTTCACTAATGTCCTTCAGGGAAGGAAATCTGCCGTCCTTACCCGGTCTGGCCTATATGTGACTCCAGACCCACAGCAATGTGGTTGACTCTTAACTGCCCTCTGAAATGGCCTAGCAAGCCACTCAGTTGTATTCAAGAAGGCGGCTCACCACCACCTTCTCGAGGGCAATTAGGGCTGGGCAATAAATGCTGGCATTGCCGGCGACGCCCACATCCGTGAATGAATGAAAAAAATCTCAGTGGTTCCTATTTGCTTTTTTTAATGGCCACCTCACAATGTTCAGACATGGTAAGGAGTGAGTCAGATAACACCTCTAGATGTCTTTCAACCTTCCCCTTGACAAGATCTGTCCTGTGCATGGAGTGCCCGTGCCTCTTATTTTTACATCCAATATGCAGTACCTTGCATTGAACTTCATGAACCAGCGTGAAAGATCACGGAAGCTCGAGCGTAAATGGTTATGGGCGTAACTCACTTGCGTTTTAAATTCCGCAATCTTTTGCCCTATTTAAGTTGATTCTGCCCAGATTGCGCTGATATCTGGGTGGAGACCAAGCGGAAACTCCAGAGCTGTGGATCCTTTGAGTGCTGAGACTTTTCCTTTGTTGAAGATATCTCTATATCTTTACAAAACCTGTTTTCTGCATCAATCTGATAAATATTGAATTAGTGTTTTATGGAACTAAAGCAACTTTGCTTAATAGTTAATGTAATGGAGGTTAATGAAAATCTAGTAATTTTAGTTTTTGTGCTGTTGAAATGCTACAAGTCAGCAGCAGAACAGAGGAACAGGAGTAGGCCATTGAGCCCCTCGAGCCTGTTCCGCCATTCAGTGAGATTATGACTTAGACTGGATTTTTTTCCCCTTAGCACAACTCTGTTAACCTCCAAAATTCCTTTTTTTCATTTGGAGTTTTCTCCCTTGCTGTCTTGTACTGGGTTAAGGTTTCACAGGTGCCGGTCACCCTCCAGTAGCTCACCCAAGTGGCTGTCTTCATGCCACAGCCCAGATAGTGTGTGTATGTGGGATATTGGATTGTGGAGAGGATCAGAATCGAACTCGATGCTGTTCCTACCCAAGTCCCTACAAACAAAAACTGGCATTTATATATCGCCTTTAATGTAGTAAAACGTCCCAAGGCGCTTCACAGGAGCATTAGGAAACAAAATTTGACACCAAGCCACGTAAAGAGACAGGTAAAGAGGTCGGTTTTAAGCAGTGTCTTAAAGGAGGAGGGAGAGGTGGAGAGGTTTAGGGAGGGAATTCCAAAGTTTAGGGCCCAGGCAGCTGAAGGCACGGCCGCCAATGGTGGAGCGATTATAATCGGGGCTGTGAAAGAGGCCAGAATTAGAGGAGTGCAGATATCTCGAAGGGTTGTAAGGCTGGAGGAGGTTACAGAGATAGGGAGGGCCGAGGCCTTGGGGGGATTTGAAAACCAGGATGAGAATTTTCAAATTGAGGCGTTGCTGGACTGCGAGCCAATGTAGGTCAGCGAGCACAGGGGTGATGGATGAGCGAGACTTGGTGCGAGTTAGGATACCGGCAGCAGAGCTCAAGTTTACGGAGGGTGCAAGGGTGGGAGGCTGGCCAGGAAAGTGTTGGAATTAGTCGAGTCTAGAGGTGACAAAGGCACAGATGAGGGTTTCAGCAGCAGCTGAGCTGAGGCTGAGTCGGGCGATGTTACACAGGTGGCTGTAGATGATCTTGGTGATGGGGTCGGAAGATCAGCTCAGGGTCTAATACAACATCAAGGTTGCAAACGGTCTGGTTCAGCCTCAGACAGTGGACAGAGAGAGGGATGGAGTCGGTGGCTAGGGAATGGAGTTTGTGGCGGGGACCAAAGACAATGGCTGGACTGCGAGCCAATGTAGGTCAGCAAGCACAGGGGCGATGGGTGAACGGGACTTGATGCGAGTTAGGATATGGGCAGCAAAGTTTTGGATGAGCTCAAGTGTACAGAGAGTGCAAGGTGGGACGCAATATTTATCCCTCAATCAACATCACTAAAACAGATTATCTGGTCATTATCACATTGCTGTTTGTGGGAGCTTGCTGTGCACAAATTGTCTGCCGCGTTTCCTTGACTACACGTCAAAAAAAGTACTTCATTGGCTGTAAAGCGCTTTGGGACGTCCAGTGGTTGTGAAAAGCACTATAGAAATGCAAGTCTTTCTTTTCTTTCTTTGTACTTTTATCCCTTTACAAGGGTGCAGCATTTTTTTTAAAATTCGTTTATGGGATCTGGGCGTCGCTGGCAAGGCCAACATTTATTGCCCATCCCTAGTTGCCCTTGAGAAGGTGGTGGTGAGCCGCCTTTTTGAACCGCTGCAGTCCGTGTGGTGAAGGTACTCCCACAGTGTTGTTGGGGAGGGAGTTCCAGGATTTTGACCCAGTGACGATGAAGGATCGGCGATATTCTTCTAAGTCAGGATGGTGTGTGACTTGGAGGGGAACTTGGAGGTGGTGTTGTTCCCAAGCGCCTGCTGCCCTTGTCCTTCTAGGTGGAAGAGGCCGCGGGTTTGGGAGTTGCTGCAGTGCATCTTGTAGATTGTACGCCGGTGGTGGAGGGAGTGAATGTTTAAGGTGGTGGATGGGGTGCCAATCAAGTGGGCTGCTTTGTCCTGGATGGTGTCGAGCTTCTTGAGTGTTGTTGGAGCTGCACTCATCCAGGCAAGTGGAGAGTATTCCATCACACTCCTTACTTGTGCCTTGTAGATGGTGGAAAGGCTTTGGGGAGTCAGGAGGTGAGACACTCGCCGCAGAATACCCAACATCTGACCTGCTCTTGTTGCCACAGTATTTATGTGGCTGGTCCAGTTAAATTTCTGGTTAATGGTGACCCCCAGGATGTTGATAGTGGGGGATTTGGCGATGGTAATACCATTGAATGTCATGGGGAGGTGGTTAGACTCTCGCTTGTTGGAGATAGTCATTGCCTGGCATTTCTGTGGCGCGAATGTTACCTGCCACTTATCAGCCCAAGTCTGAACGTCGTCCAGGTCTTGTTGCATGAGGACATGGACTGCTTCATTATCTGAGGAGTTGTGAATGGCGCTGAACACTGTGCAGTCATCAGCGAACATCCCCATTTCTGACCTTATGTTGGAGAGAAGGTCATTGATGAAGCAGCTGAAGATGGTTGAGCATCATGACTCGAATGAGATTCTGGTCAGAGATTACATCCAAGACGAGTTTGTAGAGGCTGTATAGTAAACAGGATCAAATTACTACTCCCAACATCTCTGTCCCAGCATTTCAAGTATCAAAAAACTATTTTAGTGGATTTCCAGAATATTAGCTGTTTTTACTCCTGCTCTGCATGGTTCGATGAGTCGTCGCACATGCTCATCTTTCTGTAGGCTCTGCCACTCACTGTCACTGGGAGGCTTCTTCCGGAACAGGTCATCAACAGATGTAATAGTGATATTGGACGTTTACCTTGCGCTGTCTTTTGATTTCATGACAAGCCGAAAACTCCAACC
The DNA here is from genome assembly GCA_030390025.1 of Squalus acanthias. NCBI lineage: Eukaryota > Metazoa > Chordata > Chondrichthyes > Squaliformes > Squalidae > Squalus > Squalus acanthias. Next base: position 28,820,066 of record CM059451.1, read on the forward strand.
TGAATGAGTCTGTTGTTCATTCTATAATACATTTAATGGCATAATATGGATTGTTTCTGGTGTGCGTGAGATGGAGTAATATGCACTTCATGTAGGATTGGGAACTTCCCGTTTTCTCCTCCTTCTCACCTGAAGGCACTTCATGTAGGGTTGCTGCAGTGGCTAATGTTCATGCGAGTTTACGGATTGAGCACTGGCAGGCGTTTGGACTGTAGGAGGTATTGTACCTTAGTCTCAACAGTCACACAAGCCCACTTCCCAGCAGGGTCGCTGGATAACAAGCAGGAGTGGGAACCCTGGCTGATTGGATTCATTGTAATTCTGCAGAGTGAGAGTGAATGGGAAATGATTGGCTCTTTCGATATTCTGTAGAGAGGAAGGAGTTGGAAATGGTTGGGTCTGTTGTCATTGTGTACAGTGCCTAAATAACAACTGTGATTGCGCATCAAAATAATTTGTGTGAAGAGTTTTGGGAAATTTCTGAAAAATGCAATGAGGTATTATATTTTTTTCTTACAATGAGAATGAATTAGAAATGATTTGGTATGTTGGAGTTCTTTACAATGGGAGTGAATGGTTGGATTCATTGGAATTCTGTATGGTAGAAGCCCCACATCAATTTCCTCACAGAGATCTCCTTCCTCTCCTCCCTGAGCCTCTGCACCGAGCAACTGCTTTATCCTTGGTGACTGCCGTCCCTCTGACTTCATTGCCTTTGTGTCCTTACTCAATCTCATATTTTATAGAAATGCCGCTACCCACCTCCTCAGCTTCGCCATCATGTGCAGCCTCTGCATATGAAGTCTGGATTGCCAATAATGCTATCTCTGATCAGTTCCTTGGCTCACTTACCACCCACATTTCCCTACCGCCTCCAGTCCCATAACCCTCACCATTTGTCCATGGAACAAACTCTTCCCCTAGTTCCTTCATGAGCGCGCTCTCTCTCTCTCTCGCAGTCCTAACACCTCTGGCCCTCCACCTGCCCCGACACCTCTGCTACTGTTGACCTGCTTAGCCATACTCTTACCTCCCTTGTTCCCAGCAAGCTGATCATTGTCTCGCACCCCGGTCAGTCCTCCATTACAGCCCCCATTTTTGCACCTTCAAGTCAGAGGGAAGCAACTCGTTATTACCTGCCACACAACTGGCCTTCTCATCAATCACCATAATTGGCGTAACCATGTTTATGTTCTTCACAATTTGTTCACCGCCTCTCCTGAAAGCACTGACTCTCAGTGGGATACGGTTTCGCTACCATTGACACTTGTTGGTTTATAGTTCCCCTGGCACCAACTGTTGGCTGGGGTGCAGTTCCCCTGGCACCAACTCTTGCTGGGGTGCAGTTGCCCTGGCACCAACTCTTGCTGGGGTACAGTTCCCCTGGCACCAACTCTTGCTGGGGTGTAGTTCCCTTGGCACCAACTCTTGCTGGGGTACAGTTCCCCTGGCACCAACGCTTGCTGGGCTGCAGTTCCCTTGGCACCAACTCTTGCTGGGGTGCAGTTCCCCTGACACCAACTCTTGCTGGGGTGCAGTTGCCCTGGCACCAACTCTTGCTGGGGTACAGTTCCCCTGGCACCAATGCTGGCTGGGGTGCAGTTCCCAGAATCTCTGAGGGGTACTGTTACCCTGGCACTGACTCGCAGTGAGGTACAGTTCCCCCGGCATTTACTCTGACTGGAGTACGGTTCTACTGGCACTGACACTCACTGGGGTACTATTACCCCGGCACTGACTCCCACTGGAGTACGATACCCCTGGCACTGACTCTCACTGGGGTACAGTTCCCCTGGCACTGACTCTCACTGGAGTACGATACCCCTGGCACTGACTCTCACTGGAGTACAGTTGCCCTGGCACTGACTCTCACTGGGGTACAGTTACCCTGGCACTGACTCCCACTGGAGTACAGTTGCCCTGGCACTGACTCTCACTGGGGTACAGTTACCCTGGCACTGACTCTCACTGGAGTGCAGTATCCCTGGCACTGACTCCCACTGGAGTGCAGTTCCCCTGGCACTGACTCCCACTGGAGTACAGTTCCCCTGACACTGACTCTCACTGGAGTGCAGTTACTCTGGCACTGACTCCCACTGGAGTGCAGTTCCCCTGACACTGACTCTCACTGGAGTGCAGTTCCCCTGACACTGACTCTCACTGGAGTGCAGTTCCCCTGACACTGACTCTCACTGGAGTGCAGTTCCCCTGGCACTGACTCCCACTGGAGTGCAGTTCCCCTGACACTGACTCTCACTGGAGTGCAGTTCCCCTGACACTGACTCCCACTGGAGTGCAGTTCCCCTGACACTGACTCTCACTGGAGTACAGTTACCCTGGCACTGACTCTCACTGGAGTACAGTATCCCTGGCACTGACTCTCACTGGAGTGCAGTTCCCCTGACACTGACTCTCACTGGAGTGCAGTTCCCCTGACACTGACTCCCACTGGAGTGCAGTTCCCCTGACACTGACTCTCACTGGAGTACAGTTACCCTGGCACTGACTCTCACTGGAGTACAGTATCCCTGGCACTGACTCTCACTGGAGTGCAGTTCCCCTGACACTGACTCTCACTGGGGTGCAGTATCCCTGGCACTGACTCCCACTGGGGTGCAGTATCCCTGGCACTGACTCTCACTGGAGTGCAGTTCCCCTGACACTGACTCTCACTGGGGTGCAGTATCCCTGGCACTGACTCTCACTGGAGTGCAGTATCCCTGGCACTGACTCCCACTGGAGTGCAGTATCCCTGGCACTGACTCTCACTGGAGTGCAGTTACCCTGGCACTGACTCCCACTGGAGTGCAGTATCCCTGGCACTGACTCCCACTGGGGTGCAGTATCCCTGGCACTGACTCTCACTGGAGTACAGTTACCCTGGCACTGACTCTCACTGGAGTGCAGTTAACCTGGCACTGACTCCCACTGGAGACCAGATGGAGCGGGAGCAGAGCAAGATAAAAGCGGCGCCAGCGAGGAGGCCCGAGACCAGAAGGAGCGGGAGTGGAGCAGGATAAAAGCTGCGGCAGGGAGGAGACAGAGAACCACCAGCGAAAACAACAACAAAAGCAACTACTGCAAAACAGCTATATTGACGTCACAACCAGGGAAGGAGCTGATTGGTGAGTAGCTGGTAAGTGTTTCTCGTTTATAGTCTACAAAGTAAAGGCATGGCAGGGCAGCTCAGCCCGTGGAATGCATATCCTGTGCCAAGTTGGAAGTCCTGGACGCTTCTCGTGGCCTGGACGACCACATGCGCGGGAAGTGTCGCCAGCTACAGCAGCTCGAGCGCCGCGTTTCAGAGCTTGAGCGGCGGCTGGTGTCACTGCAGTGCATCCGCGAGGCTGCGAACTTCATGGATAGCACGTTTCAGGAGGTGGTCACCGCACAGCTTAAGAGTGTGCAGGCAGAGAGGGAATGGGTGACCGCCAGACAGAAGGGAAGGACCAGGCAGGTAGGGCAGGAATCCCGAGTACATCTCGCTCGCTAATCGGTTTTCAGTTCCTCTGGGGAGTGCAGCCAGAGCCAAGTCCCCGGCACCATGGGTGGCTCAGCTGCACAGGGGGGAAGGAAGAAGAGTGGAAGAGCAATAGTCATAGGGGATTCGATAGTTAGGGGAGCAGACAGGCGTTTCTGCGGCCGTAGACGTGACTCCAGGATGGTATGTTGTCTCCCTGGTGCCAGGGTCAAGGAAGTCACTGAGCGGCTGCAGGACATTCTGAGGGGGAGGGTGAACAGCTAGAGGTCGTGGTCCATATCGGTACCAACGACATAGGTAGAAAGAGGGATGAGGTCCTGCAGGCAGATTTTAGGGAGCTAGGAAAGAGATTAAAAAGCAGGACCTGCAAGGTAGTAATCTCCGGATTACTCCCGGTACCATGTGCTAGTGAGTACAGAAATAGGAGGATAGAGCAGATGAATGCAAGGCTGGAGAGATGGTGCAGGAGGGAGGGCTTTAGATTCCTGAGGCATTGGGACCATTTCTGGGGGAGGTGGGACCTGTACAAGCCGGACGGGTTGCACCTCAACGGGAACGGGACCAATATCCTCGCAGGGGGGATTTGCTAGTGCTGTTGGGGAGGGTTTAAACTAACTTGGCAGGGGGATGGGAACCTGAGAGTAGATTCAGAAGGGAGAGAAGTAAAGCTGGAAATGGAAGGCAGAAAATTAGTTAGCAAGTTTGGAAGGCAGAGGAAACAAAGGCTAGAAAATAGGCAACAAGGGAGCTTGGCAGTGCTAAATGGTATATACTTCAACGCAAGGAGTCTAGGGAATAAAGCAGATGAGCTGAGGGCACAGATAGACACGTGGGAGTATGATATTATAGCTATTACTGAGACATGGCTGAAAGAAGGGCAGGAATGGCAGCTCAACATTCCTGGTTACAGGGTTTTCAGACGAGATAGAGAGGAGGGGGATAAAAAAGGAGGAGGGGTCGCAATATTGATTAAAGAATCAATTACAGCTGTGAGGAGGGATGATATCTTGGAAGGATTATCAAATGAGGCCATATGGGTTGAATTGAAGAACAAAAAAGGGGCAGCCACACTGCTGAGAGTGTACTATAGACCCCCAAACAGTCAGAGGGAGATAGAAGAGCAAATATGTCAGCAAATTTCTGAGACGTGCAAAAATAGGGCAATAATAGTAGGGGATTTCAACTTCCCTAATATTAACTGGGATAAGATTAGTGTGAAAGGTATAAAGGAAGCAGAATTCTTAAAATGCATTCAGGAGAATTTTTTTTAGCCAGTATGTAGCAAGCCCAACAAGAGAGGGGGCGCTTCTGAACCTAGTTTTAGGGAATGAAGCTGGGCAGGTGGAAAGGGTATCAGTGGGATCTCATATTACATGGAACATAAGAAATAGGAGCAGGAGGGACAGTAGCGTGGTGGTAATGTCACTGGGTTAGTAATCCAGAGGCCTGGACTAATGATCTAGAGATGTGAGTTCAAATCCCACTGTGGCAGCTGGGGAATTTAAATTCAGTTAGTTAAATAAATCTGGAATAAAAAGCTGGTATCAGTAATGGTGATCATGAAACTACCAGATTGTTGTAAAAACCCATCTGGTTCACTAATTTCCTTTAGGGAAGGAAATGTGCCGCCCTTACCTGGTCTGACCTATATGTACATACATAGATACATAGAAGATAGGAGCAGGAGTAGACCATCCGGCCCTTCGAGCCTGCTCCGCCATTTAATGAGATCATGGCTGATCCTCCAATTCAGTATCCCGTCCCCGCCTTCTCTCCGTAACCCTTAACCCCTTTTGCCTGTAGAAATATATCCAATTCCCTCTTAAATATATTTAATGAGCTGGCGTACACTGCCCTCTGTGGCAATGAGTTCCACAGGTTCACCACCCTCTGAGTGAAGACATTCCCCCTCATTTCTGTCCTAAATGGTTTAGCCCTTATCCTTAAATTATGTCCTCTAGTTCTGTTCTCACCCGCCAAGGGAAACATTCCTTCTGCATCTAGTCTGTCTAGACCTGTCAGAATTTTATACACTTCTATGAGGTCCCCTCTCAATCTTCTAAACTCCAGTGTGTACATCCCTAAACTACATAGTCTCTCCTCATAGGTCAATCCTGCCATTCCTGGTATCAGCCTGGTGAATCGCCGCTGCACCCCCTCCATGGCAAGAACATCTTTCCTCAGATGAGGCGACCAAAACTGTACACAGTACTCGAGGTGTGGTCTCACCAGTGCCCTGTACAGCTGCAGCAAGGTATCCCTGTTCCTGTATTCCAACCCTTTTGCTATGAAGGCCAGCATACCGTTTGCCTTCTTGACCGCCTGTTGCACCTGCATGCTCGCCTTCAGTGACTGGTGTACAAGAACACCCAGGTCTCTCTGTACTTCCCCCTCTCCCAATTTATTGCCATTTAAATAATAATTTGCCCTCCCGTTCCTGCACCCAAGGTGGATAACTTCGCACTTGTCCACATTATAGTGCATCTGCCATTTATCCGCCCAATCACCCAGTCTGTCCAAATCGCTCTGGAGCTTCCTGGTCTCCTCCTCTGAGCCCACCCCCCCTCCTAGTTTAGTGTCGTCTGCAAATTTGGAAATGCTGCATCCGACTCCCTGATCCAGGTCATTAATGTAAATTGTGAACAGCTGGGGACCCAGGACAGATCCCTGTGGTACCCCACTTGTTACTGCCTGCCATTCAGAAAATGAGCCGTTTATTCCAACTCTCTGTTTTCTATCTGACAGCCAGTTCTCTATCCACGTCAATACTTTCCCCTTTATCCCATGAGCTTCAATTTTCCCTGCTAATCTTTTATGTGGGACCTTATCGAAGGCCTTTTGGAAGTCCAGGTACACCACATCTACTGGCTCTCCCCCATCTATTTTACCAGTTACTCCCTCAAAAAATTCCAATAGATTAGTCAAGCACGATTTACCCTTTGTAAATCCATGTTGACTCTGTCCTATCCTGTCCCCATTTGCTAAGTGCTCCACTATTTCATCCTTAATGATGGACTCCAGCATTTTGCCCACAACTGATGTAAGGCTTACAGGTCTGTAATTACCTGCTTTTTCCCTACCCCCCTTTTTGAATAGTGGGGTAACGTTAGCTACCCTCCAATCCATGGGCACTGTTCCCGAGTCTAATGAATTCTGAAAAATCATACTTAGTGCATCCGCTATCTCTAGGGCCACCTCCTTCAGCACCCTAGGATGCATGTTATCAGGCCCTGGGGATTTGTCCGCCTTCAATCCCTTTAGCTTCCTTAACACCATATCCTTAGAGATATTGATTTGCGTCAGTTCCTCCTTTGCAAATGTCCCTATTTTTCCCGATATCCCAGGGAGGTTTTTTGTGTCTTCCTTCGTAAAGACTGACCCAAAGTATGCATTTAGTTGGTCTGCCATTTCCTTATTTCCCGTTATATATTCCCCCGTATCTGACTGCAATGGGCCAACTTTGGTTTTCACCAGTCTTTTCCTCTTGATATACTTATAAAAGCTTTTGGAGTTAGTTTTTATATTTTCCGCCAGCTTGCTTTCGTAAGCTATTTTGCCCCTCTTGATTAAGCCCTTTGTCCTCCTTTGCTCTATCTTAAACTGTTCCCAATCTTCCGCTCTGGCGCTTTTTTTGGCTATTTTATACGCCCTATCTTTGGATTTTATGCTGTCTCTAATTTCCCCTGTTATCCACGGTTGAGTCACCTTTTTAGATTTCCTTTTATGCCAGATTGGTATAAACAATTTTTGCAATTTTGTCATTCTATCTTTAAATGCTTGCCATTGTTTATCTACCTCCAGTCCTCCCAGGAACGTTGTCCAATCAGACCTACTCAGTTCCCGTCTAATGGCATCATAATTCCCCTTGTTTAAATTCAGGACCTTGGTATCTGAGTCAATTTCTTCGCTCTCCATTTCGAGTGAGAAATCGATCATGTTATGATCGCTCTGACCCAAGGGTCCCCGTACAACAAGATTACTAATTAGTCCCTTCTCATTGCACAGTACCCAGTCCAATATAGCCTGTTCCCGAGTTGGTTCCTCGACATATTGATCCAGATAACCATCCCTTAAACACTCAAGGAATTCCTCCTCCTCATTATTTTTACTGATTAGCCTATTCCAATCTATATGTAAGTTAAAGTCACCTATGATGACAGCTGTGCTCTTATTGCACGCTTCTCTAATTTCCCTCGTGATGCCCTCCCCAACCTCTATTTTACTATTTGGAGGCCTATATACCACTCCTATTAATGTTTTTCGCCCCTCGCTATTTCTTAGCTCCACCCATATAGATTCTGTATTAACTGAGTTAATATCCTTCCTTTCAATTGCATTTATCCCTTCTTTTACCAGCAATGCTACCCCTCCTCCCTTTCTTTTTTGTCGATCCTTCCTAAATACTGAATACCCCTGTATGTTAAGCTCCCAGCCCTGCTCACCCTGCAACCATGTTTCCGTAATCCCAATTAGATCATAATTATTAACCTCTATTTCCACAGCTAATTCATCTACCTTGTTCCTGATGCTTCTCGCATTAAGGTATAAAACCCTCAGGCTTTTTTTATGCTCACATTTTTTATGAATTAGTTTGGCCCTTTGTTTTTTGTTCCTCACCCTTTTACCATTTATTTCTGTCTGCCTTTCACTTTCCTCTATTTCACTACATAGGTTTCTAGCCCCCTGCCATACTAGTTTAAATGCTCCCGAACTGCTTTATCAAAAATTACCCCGAGAACATCAGTTCCATCTTTGCACAGGTGTAGACCGTCCCTTTTGTATAGGTCACACCTACCACAAAACTGGTTCCAATGCCTCAAAAATTTAAAACCCTCCCTCTTACACCACTGCTCAAGCCACGTATTTAGCCTAACTATCCTGTTCTCTGTACTCTTACTAGCACGTGGCACTGGTAGTAATCCAGAGATTACTACCTTCGAGGTCCTACTTTTTAGCTTGGCTCCTAACTCCCTAAATTCTACTTGTAGGACCTCTTCCCTTTTTTTAGCTACGTCGTTGGTACCAACATGTATCACGACAACTGGCTGTTCCCCCTCCCCCTCCAGAATGTTCTGCACCCGCGCCGAGACATCCTTGACCCTTGCACCAGGGAGGCAACATACCATCCTGGAGTCTCGGTCGCGACCACAGAAACCCCTATCTATTCCCCTTACAATCGAATCCCCTATTACTATAGCCCTGCCACTCTTTTTCCCTCCCTTCTTTGCAACAGAGCCAGTCATGGTGCCATGAGCCTGGCTGCTGGTGCCTTCCCCCGATGAGTCATCCCCCCCGACAACAGCACCTAAGGCGGTGAACCTGTTGCTAAGGGAGACAACCCCAGGGGATTTCTGCACTACCTTCCTGCCCTTGCTCTGCCTTTTGGTCACCCATGTACTATCTACGCTGGCCTTAACCTGCGGTGTGACCAACTCACTAAATGTGCTATCCACAACCCTCTCAGAATCGTGGATGCTCCAAAGTGAGTCCATCCGCAGCTCAAGGGCCGTCATGCGGTCCCACATGAGCTGCAGCTGGACACACTTCCCGCACACATGGTTGTCAGGGACACAGGAAGCGTCCCTGATTTCCCACATGTTACAGGAGGAGCATGACACAGGTCCGAGCTCTACTGCCATGACTTAACCCTTATATTACTTTTTAATTTTCTAGTTTTAGTTTATTTATTGACTTTTGTTTTCCCGAAGCTTACTTAGACCAATGTATACTGTACTCCTCTTATTCCTTTTTAAACTAACCAAATCTAGTTTTAGTTTTACTTTCTAGGAAGGTTTGAGGAAAGTACTTACCAGTTAGTCTTACCTCCCTGGTCTTTCGCTGACTTCCCGGTCTTGTGTCCCCTTGGTCCTACGCCGACTTCCCGCTCCTCCCGGTTCCTGCCCTGCTGAAAAGAAACTGAGACCAAAAAATTTGTGACCTCTGTTTTTAGACTGCTAAAAGACTAGTAGGTTAGAGGAGGAGGGCGGGTGGGGGTTCCTACTCTGTAGGAACTCGGGTTTAAGCCACCACCCTCCTTAAATGCTGTTCACCTGGGTGCTTCCCACCTGGTCCGCTTCCGGTCTCGTCTCTCCCGACAACAGCCTGTGAAAGAAAAGCCCGCGAAAGTGAGTTTAAATACTCACTGTGCTGCTGCTCTCTCCGCTCCCGACACTGGCCTCTGCAAAAAAGCCCGCGAAAGTGAGTTTAAATACTCACTGTGCTGCTGCTCTCTCCGCTCCCGACACTGGCCTCTGCAAAAAAGCCCGCGAAAGTGAGTTTAAATACTCACTGTGCTGCTGCTCTCTCCGCTCCCGACACTGGCCTCTGCAAAAAAGCCCGCGAAAGTGAGTTTAAATACTCACTGTGCTGCTGCTCTCTCCGCTCCCGACACTGGCCTCTGCAAAAAAGCCCGCGAAAGTGACTCCAGACCCACAGCAATGCTGTTGATTCTTAACTGCCGACTACGGACACGGCAATGGCACACCCAACCCAGTCGACCCTGCAAGGTCCTCCTCAACCAACATCTGGGGACTTGTGCCAAAATTGGGAGAGCTGTCCCACAGACTAGTCAAGCAACAGTCTGACATAGTCATACTCACAGAATCATACCTTTCAGCCAATGTCCCAAACTCCTCCATCACCATCCCTGGGTATGTCCTGTCCCACCCCATGAAGTCTCATGGCTTCAGGTCAGGGATGGGCAAGGAAACCTCCCGTCCTCCCTCAGCTGATGAATCAGTACTCCTCCAGTATCACTTGGAAGAAGCACTGAGAGTAGCAAGGGCACAGAATGTACTCTGGGTGGAGACGAAGTCCCGTCTTCACACTGAGGACACCCTCCATCGTGTTGTGTGGCACTACCACCGTGCTAAATGGGATAGATTCAGAACAGATCTACCAACCCGGCCAATTACCGCCCCATCAGTCTACTCTCAATCATCAGCAAAGTGATGGAAGGTGTCATCGACAGTGCTATCAAACGGCACTTACTCACCAAAAACCTGCTCACTGATGCCCATTTTGGGTTCCGCCAAGACCACACGGCTCCCGACCTCATTACAGCCTTAGTCCAAACATGGACAAAGGAGCTGAATTCCAGAGGTGAGGTGAGAGTGACTGCCCTTGACATCAAGGCAGCATTTGACCGAGTGTGGCATCAAGGAGCCCTAGTAAAACTGAATGGGAATCGGGGGGGGGGGGGGAAATGCTCCACTGGCTGGAGTCATACCTAGCACGAAGGAAGATGGTTGTGGTGATTGAAGGTCAATCATCTCAGCCCCAGGACATCGTTGCAGGAGTTCCTCAGGGCAGTGTCCTCGGCCCAACCATCTTCAGCTGCTTCATCAATGACCTTCTCTCCAACATAAGGTCAGAAATGGGGATGTTCGCTGATGATTGCACAGTGTTCAGCGCCATTCACAACCCCTCAGATAATGAAGCAGTCCATGCCCGCATGCAACAAGACCTGGACGATGTTCAGGCTTGTGCTGATAAGTGGCAGGTAACATTCGCGCCACAGAAGTGCCAGGCAATGACTATCTCCAACAAGCGAGAGTCTAACCACCTCCCCTTGACATTCAACGGCATTACCATTGCCGAATCCCCCACCATCAACATCCTGGGGGTCATCATTGACCAGAAACTTAACTGGACCAGCCACATAACTCCTGTGGCAACAAGAACAGGTCAGAGGCTAGGTATTCTGCGGCGAGTGTCTCACCTCCTGACTCCCCAAAGCGTTTCCACTATCTGCAAGGCATAAGTAAGGAGTGTGATGGAATACTCTCCACTTGCCTGGATGAGTGCAGCTCCAGCAACACTCAAGAAGCTTGACACCATCCAGGACAAAGCAGCCCGCTTGATTGGCACCCCGTCCACCACCTTAAACATTCACTCCCTCCACCACCGGCGTACCATGGCTGCAGTGTGCATCATCGACAAGAAGCACTGCAGCAACTCGCCAAGGCTTCTTCGGCAGCACCTCCCAAACCCACGACCTCTTCCACCTAGAAGGACAAGGGCAGCAGGCGCAAGGGAACACCACCAACTCCAAGTTCCCCTCCAAGTCACACACCATCCTGACTTAGAAGAATATCGCTGATCCTTCATCGTCGCTGGGTCAAAATCCTGGAACACCCTACCTAACAACACTGTGGGAGTACCTTCACCACACGGACTGCAGTGGTTCAAGAAGGCGGCTCACCACCACCTTCTCAAGGGGAATTAGGGATGGGCAATAAATGCTGGCCTTGCCAGCGACGCCGACATCCCATAAACGAATAAAAAAGTAGGCCATTTGGCCCCTCGAGCCTGCTCCGCCATTCAATAAGATCATGGCTGATCTGATCTTGGCCTTAACTCCACTTCCCTGCCCGCTCCCCCATAACTCTTGACTTCCTTATCGTTCAAAAATCTGTCTATCTCCACCTTAAATATATTCAATGACCTAGCCTCCACAGCTCTCTGGGGCAGATAATTCCAGAGTCACGACCCTAAGAGAAGAAATTCCTCTCATCTCAGTTCTAAAAGGGCGACCCCTTATTCTGAAACTATGCCCCCTAGTTCTAGATTCCCCCACGGGGGGAAACATCCTCTCTGCATCTACCTTGTCAAGCCCCCTCAACATCTTATATGTTTCAATAAGATCACCTCTCATTCTTCTAAACTCCAATGAGTATAGGCCCAACCTGCTCAACCTTTCTTCATAAGTCAACCCCCTCATCTCAGGAATCAACCTCGTGAACCTTCCCTGAACTGCTTCCAATGCAAGTATATCCTTCCTTAAATATGGAGACCAAAACTGTACGCAGTACTCCAGGTGTGGTCTCACCAATGTCCTGTACAGTTGTAGTAGGACTTCCCTAATTTTATACTCCATCCCCCTTGCAATTAGGGCCAACACTCCATTTGCCTTCCTAATTACTTCTTGTACCTGCATGCTAACTTTCTGTGTTTCATGTATAAGGACCCCCCCAGATCCCTCTGTACTGCAGCATTTTGTAATCTCTCTGCATTTAAATAATAATTTGCGTTTTTATTTTTCCTACCAAAGTGGATAACCTCACATTTTCCCACATTATACTCCATCTGCCAAATTTTTGCCCACTCACTTAGCCTATCTATATCCCTTTGCAGATTCTTTGTGTCCTCTTCACAACTTGCTTTCCCACCTATCTTTGTATCATCAGCAAATTTTGCTACATTACACTCGGTCCCTTCATCCAAGTCATTAATATAGATTGTTAATAGTTGAAGCCCCAGCACTGATCCCTGTGACACCCCACTAGTTACAGTTTGCCAACCGGAAAATGACCCATTTATCCCGACTCTCTGTTTTCTGTTAGTTAGCCAATCCTCTATCCATGCTAATATATTACCCCCAACCCCGTGAGCTCTTATCTTGTACAGTAACTTTTTATGTGGCACCTTATCGAATGCCTTCTGGAAATCCAAATACACCACATCTACTGGTTCCCCTTTATCCACCCTGCTCGTTACATCCTCAAAGAACTCCAGCAAATTTGTCAAACATGATTTCCCTTTCATAAAACAATGCTGACTCTGCTTGACTGTTATGATTTTCTAAATGTCCCGCTATAACTTCCTTAATAATGGACTGCAGCATTTTCCCAATGAAAGATGTTAGGCTAACTGGTCTATAGTTTCCTGCTTTCTGTCTCCCTCCTTTCTTAAATAGGGGCGTTACATTTGCGGTTTTCCAATCCGCTGGGACCTCTCCAGAATCCAGGGAATTTTGGTATATTGCAACCAATGCATTCACTATCTCTGCAGCCACTTCTTTTAAGACCCTCGGATGCAGGCCATCAGGTCCAGGGGACTTGTCCACCTTTAGTCCTATTATTTTACCGAGTACTTTTTCTCGAGTGATAGTGATTGTTTTAAGTTCCCCCCTCCCTATAGCCCCTTGATTATCTGTTATTGGGATGCTTTTAGTGTCTTCTACCGTGAAGACCGATACAAAATATTTGTTCAAAGTCTCTGCCATTTCCCTGTTTCCCATTATTGATTCCCCAGTCTCATCCTCTAAGGGACCAACATTTACTTTAGCTACTCTCTTCCTTTTTATATACCTATCGAAGCTCTTCCTGTCAGTTTTTATATTTCTTGCTCGTTTACTCTCATAATCTATCTTCTTTCTCTTTATTTTTTTTTACTCATCCTTTGCTGGTTTTTAAAAATTTCCCAATCGTCTGGCCTACCACTAATCTTCGCAACATTATATGCCTTTGTTTTCAATTTGATACCATCCTTTACTTCCTTAGTTAGCCACGGATGGTTCATTCTTCTCGTAGAGTCTTTCCTTCTCACTGGAATATATCTTTGCTGAGATTTATGAAATATCTCCTTAAATGTCTGCCACTGCTTATCTACCATCTTACCCTTTAATCTATTTTTCCAGTCAACTTTAGCCAACTCTGCCTTCATACCTTTGTAATTGCCTTTATTTAAGATAAGGACACTGGTTTGAGACCCAAATTTCTCACCCTCAAACTGAATTTGAAATTCTGTCATGCTATGATCACTCTTTCCTCGAGGATCCTTCACTATGAGATCATTAATTAATCCTGTCTCATTACACAGTACTAGATCTAAGGTAGCCTGCTCCCTGGTTGGTTCCACAACATATTGTTCTAAGAAACTATCCTGAATACACTCTGAACTCTTTCTCAAGGCTTCCTTGGCCAATTTGATTTGTCCAATCAATATGAAGATTAAAATCGCCCATGATTATTGCAGTACCTTTCTTACAAGCCCCCATTATTTCTTGATTTATGCTCTGTCCTACAGTGTACATAAGAACATAAGAAATAAGAGCAGGAGTAGGCCATACGGCCCCTCGAGCCTGCTCTGCCATTCAATAAGATCATGGCTGATCATCGACCTCAACTCCACTTTCCCGCCCGATCTCCATATCCCTTGATTCCCCATGAGTCCAAAAATCTATCGATCTCAGCCTTGAATATACTCAAAGACTCAGCATTCACAGCCCTCTGGGGCAGAGAATTCCAAAGATTCACAACCCTCTGAGTGAAGAAATTCCTCCTCATTCAGTCTTAAATGGCCTACCCCTTATCCTGAGACTATGCCCCCTAGTTCTAGACACTCCAGCCAGGGGAAACAACCTCTCAGCATCTATCCTGTCAATCCCCTTCAGAATCCTGTATGTTTCAATGAGATCACCTCTCATTCTTCTAAACTCCAGAGCGTATAGGCCCATTCTACACAATCTCTCATCATAGGACAGCCCTCTCATCCCAGGAATCAATCTAGTGAACCTTCACTGCACCACCTCCAAGGCAAGTATATCTTCCTTAGATCAGAAGACCAAAACTGTGCACAGTACTCCAGGTGTGGTCTCACCAAGGCCCTGTACAATTGTAGCAAGACTTCCTTACTCTTATACTCCAACCCCCTTGCAATAAAGGCCAACATGCCATTTGCCTTCCTTATTGCTTGCTGTGCCTGCATGCTAGTTTTCTGTGTTTCTTGCAACAGGACATCCAAATCTCTCTCAACACCACTGTTAGGGGGCCTATAGACTTCTCCCACCACTGACTTCTTTCCCTTATTATTTCTTAGCTCCACCCAAACTGAGTGTTCTTATGTTCTATGTAGGAGTATAGAAAGTGCAGGGGTGAATTTAAAAAGGAAATTAGGAAAGCAAAGAGAGGGCATGAAAAAATATTGTCAAGTAAAATCAAGGAAAACCCAAAGATGTTTTATAAATACATTAAGAGCAAGAGTAAGAGTAGGGCCTATTAGGGACCATAAAGGTAACCTGTGTGTGGAGGCAGAAGACATGGGTATGGTTCTTAATGAATACTTTGCGTCTGTTTTCACAAAAGAGAGGGACGATGCAGACATTGCAATCAGGGAGGAGGAGTGTGAAATATTAGATGAAATAAACATAGTGAAAGAGGAAGTATTAAGGGGTTGAGCATCTTTGAAAGTGGATAAATCCCCAGGCCCGGATGAAATGTATCCCAGACTGTTAAGAGAAGTAAGAGAGGAAAATAGCAGAGGCTCTGACCATCATTTTCCAATCCTCTCTGGCTACAGGTGTGGTACTGGAGGACTGCTAACGTGGTACCGTTGTTTAAAAAGGGAGAAAGGGATAGACCAAGTAATTACAGACCAGTCAGCCTAACCTCGGTGGTGGGAAAATTACTGGAAAAAATTCTGAGGGACAGGATAAATCTTCATTCAGAAAGACACGGATTAATCAGGGACAGTCAGAGGAGGTAACAAGGAGGGTCGATGAGGGTAGTGCATTTGATGTAGTCTATATGGATTTTAGCAAGGCTTTTGATAAGGTCCCGCATGGCAGACTGGTCACGAAAGTAAAAGCCCATGGGATCCAAGGCAAAGTGGCAAGTTGGATCCAAAATTGGCTCGAGGCAGGAAACAAAGGGTAATGGTCGAAGGGTGTTTTTGTGACTGGAAGGCTGTTTCCAGTGGGGTTCCGCAGGGCTCAGTACTGGGTCCTCTGCTTTTTGTGGTATATATCAATGATTTAGACTTGAATGTGGGAAGTATGATTAAGAAGTTTGCAGATGATACAAAAATCGGCTGTGTGGTTGATAATGAAGAAGGTGGCTGTAGACTGCAGGAAGATATCAATGGACTGGTCAGGTGGGCAGAACAGTGGCAAATGGAATTCAATCTGGAGAAGTTTGAGGTAATGCATTTGGGGAGGGCTAACAAGACAAGGGAATACACTATAAATGGTAGGACACTTAAGAAGTACAGACGATCAGAGGGACCTTGGAGTGCATGTCCACAGATCCCTGAAGGTAGCAGGACAGGTAGATAAGGTGGTTGAGAAGGCATACAGGATACTTGCCTTTATTAGCCAAGGCATAGAATATAAGATTGAGAGGTCGCACAACACCAGGTTATAGTCCAACAGTTTTATTTGAAATCACAAGCTTTCGGAGCTATCGATTGCCCCTTCCTCAGGTGAAGTAAATAGATACAGAATCGCCAAAGCATATATAGATAGAGAACAAAGCATGTGTACCTTACAATTGCAGACCACTAAATTAAATCATCCTGACTATCTGCCGAGGTGTGATAAAGTTAATCAGGTCAGCCAGGAAGGTACCACATCAAAGACATAGCAAGATACAACTGAGACAATGAGGTGTAGTCGCAGGGGTTCTAACGTGTCAAAAGCTGCCGTCTGTATGTAAAACGAAAAGCTTTAAAATTTTTACTTTTTTACTGGGAAAATTTTTACTTTTTTACTGGGAATCACATCTGTGAACAAGCCAACGACGACTCGAGTCCGGATCACGTCATGTATCGTGACATAAACCCAAGATCCCGGTTGAGACCGTCTTCCTGAGTGCGGAACTTGGCTATCAGTTTCTGCTCGATGATTTTGTGTTGTCGTGTGTTTCTAAGGTTGCCTTGGAGAACGCTTACCCGCAGATCCGAGGCTGAATGTCCTTGACTGCTGAAGTGTTCCCCGACTGGGAGGTAACAATCCTGCCTGGCGATAGAACTGGAGTACAGTTACCCTGGCACTGACTCTCACTGCG
The DNA here is from genome assembly GCA_030390025.1 of Squalus acanthias. Lineage (NCBI taxonomy): Eukaryota > Metazoa > Chordata > Chondrichthyes > Squaliformes > Squalidae > Squalus > Squalus acanthias. Next base: position 28,837,112 of record CM059451.1, read on the forward strand.
GTACAGTTCTCCTGGCACTGACTCTCACTGGGGTACAGTGCCCCTGGCACTGGCTCTCACTTGGGTACCGTTCCCCTGGCACTGACTCTCAGAGGTGCAGTTGCCCTGGCACTGACTCTCACTGGGGTACAGTTACCCTGGCACTGACTCCCACTGGAGTACAGTTACCCTGGCACTGACTCTCACTGGGGTACAGTTACCCTGGCACTGACTCTCACTGGGGTACAGTTACCCTGGCACTGACTCCCACTGGGGTACAGTTACCCTGGCACTGACTCTCACTGGGGTACAGTTACCCTGGCACTGACTCTCACTGGAGTACAGTTACCCTGGCACTGACTCTCACTGGAGTACAGTTACCCTGGCACTGACTCTCACTGGAGTACAGTTACCCTGGCACTGACTCTCACTGGGGTACAGTTACCCTGGCACTGACTCTCACTGGAGTACAGTTACCCTGACACTGACTCTCACTGGGGTACAGTTACCCTGGCACTGACTGTCACTGGGGTACAGTTACCCTGGCACTGACTCTCACTGGGGTACAGTTACCCTGGCACTGACTGTCACTGGGGTACAGTTACCCTGGCACTGACTCTCACTGGAGTACAGTTACCCTGGCACTGACTCTCACTGGGGTACAGTTACCCTGGCACTGACTCCCACTGGAGTACAGTTGCCCTGGCACTGACTCTCACTGGGGTACAGTTACCCTGGCACTGACTCTCACTGGGATGCAGTTTCCCTGGCACTGACTCTCACTGGGATGCAGTTTCCCTGGCACTGACTCTCACTGGGATGCAGTTACCCTGGCACTGACTCTCACTGGGATGCAGTTTCCCTGGCACTGACTCTCACTGGGATGCAGTTACCCTGGCACTGACTCTCACTGGGATGCAGTTTCCCTGGCACTGACTCTCACTGGGATGCAGTTACCCTGGCACTGACTCTCACTGGGATGCAGTTTCCCTGGCACTGACTCTCACTGGGATGCAGTTACCCTGGCACTGACTCTCACTGGGATGCAGTTACCCTGGCACTGACTCACACTGGGATGCAGTTACCCTGGCACTGACTCTCACTGGGATGCAGTTTCCCTGGCACTGACTCTCACTGGGATGCAGTTTCCCTGGCACTGACTCTCACTGGGATGCAGTTTCCCTGGCACTGACTCTCACTGGGATGCAGTTTCCCTGGCACTGACTCTCACTGGGGTACAGGTCTCCTGGCACTGACTCTCACTGGAGTGCAGTTTCCCTGACACTGACTCTCACAGTTTCCCTGACACTGACTCTCACTGGGATGCAGTTATCCTGGTGCGGGACCCCGGCGGCAGCGGCAGTGCAGCAGAGCACATCGAGAGAGCGGATTCAAAAGCAACAAAAAAACAAGGAGTGACGTCACAGGACTGCAGGTAGGTGATTGGTTGGTGAGTATTAAAATTTTTTTTTCTCTAAGCTAGGACAGTGGTTTAAACTAAGAGCGGGAAACTATAACGTACTTTATTAAATTTAAAACCTATCTAGACATAGACATAGACATAGAAAATAGGTGCAGGAGTAGACCATTCGGTCCTTCGAGCCTGCACCGCCATTTAATGCGTTCATGGCTGAACATGCTACCTCAGTACCCCATTCCTGCTTTCTCGCCATACCCCTTGATCCCCCTAGTTGTGAGTATTATATCTAACTCCCTTTTGAATATATTTAGCGAACTGGCCTCAACAACCTTCTGTGGTAGAGAATTCCACAGATTCACCACTCTCTGGGTGAAGAAGTTCCTCCACATCTCAGTCTTAAATGGCTTCCCCTTTATCCTTAGACTGTGACCCCTGGTTTTAGTTTTCCCTAACATTGGAAACATTCTGCCCGCATCTAATTTGTCTAAACCAGTCAGGATTTTAAATGTCTCTATAAGATCCCCCCTCATTCTTCTGAACTCCAGAGGATACAAGTTCAGTTGATCCAGTCTTTCTTGATATGTCAGTCTGGCCATCCCAGGAATCAATCTAGTGAACCTTCGTTGCACTCCCTCAATAGCAAGAATGTCCTTCCTCAAGTTAGGAGACCAAAACTGCACACAATACTCCAGGTGTGGCCTCACCAAGGCCCTGTACAACTGTAGCATCACCTCCCTACTCCTGTACTCAAATCCCCTTGCTATGAAGGCCATCATGCCATTTGCTTTCTTGACTGCCTGCTGCACTTGCCTTCCCACCTTCAGTGACTGATGTACCATGACGCCCAGGTCTCGTTGCACCTCCCCTTTCCCTAATCTGCCACCATTCAGGTAATAGTCTGCCTCCCTATTTTTACCACCAAAGTGGATAACCTCACATTTATCCACATTGTACTTCATCTGCCATACATTTGCCCATTCACCCAACCTGTCCAAGTCACTCTGTAGCCTCCTAGCATCCTCCTCATTGTTCACACTGCCTCCCAATTTAGTGTCATCCGCAAATTTGGAGATATTACAATTAATCCCATCGTCCAAATCATTAATATATAATGTAAACAGCTGGGGCCCCAGCACCGAACCCTGCGGTACCCCGCTGGTCACTGCCTGCCATTCTGAAAAGTACCCATTTACTCCTACTCTTTGTTTCCTGTGTGCCAACCAGTTCTCAATCCACGTCAACACATTACCCCCAATCCCATGTGCTTTAACTTTGCACACCAATCTCTTGTGTGGGACCTTGTCGAAGGCCTTCTGAAAGTCCAAATACACCACATCTACTGGTTCCCCCCCCCGTCCACCCTATTGGAAACATCCTCAAAAAATTCCAGAAGATTTGTCAAGCATGATTTCCCTTTCACAAATCCATGCTGACTTGGACCTATCATGTCGCCACTTTCCAAATGGTCTGTTATGACATCTTTAATAATTGATTCCATCATTTTACCCACCACCGATGTCAGGCTGACCGGTCTATAATTCCCTGCTTTCTCCCTCCCTCCTTTTTAAAAAAGAGGGGTTACATTAGCCACCCTCCACTCCTTCGGAACTGATCCAGAGTCTAAGGAATGTTGGAAAATGATCGTCAATGCATCCACTATTTCCAAGGCCACCTCCTTAAGTACTCTGGGATGCAGACCATCAGGCCCTGGGGATTTATCAGCCTTCAGTCCCATCAATTTCCCCAACACCTTTTCCCGACTGATAAGGATTTCCCTCAGCTCCTCCCTCTTACCAGATCCTTTGATCTCTTTTATTTCCGGAAGGTTGTTTGTGTCCTCCACAGTAAACACCGAACCAAAGTACTTGTTCAATTGATCTGCCATTTCTTTGTTCCCCATTATGACTTCCCCTGTTTCTGACTGCAGGGGACCTACGTTTGTTTTTACTAACTTCTTTCTTTTTACATATTTATAGAAGCTTTTGCAGTCCGTTTTAATGTTCTCTGCAAGCTTCCTTTCATATTTTATTTTCCCTGCCCTAATCAAACCCTTCGTCCTCCTCTGCTGAGTTTTAAAGTTCTCCCAGTCCCCGGGTTTGCTGTTACTTCTGGCCAATTTGTATGCCACTTCCTTGCTTTTAATACTATCCCTGATTTCCCTTGTTAGCCATGGTTGAGCCACCTTCCCTTTTTTATTTTTACGCCAGACAGGGATGTACAATTGCTGTAGTTCATCCATGCGATCTCTAAATGTCCGCCATTGCCCTTCCACTGATAACCCCTTAAATATCGCTTGCCAATCTAACCTCGCCAATTCACGCCTCATACCCTCAAAGTTGCCCTTATTTAAGTTCTGGACCATGGTCTCTGAATTAACTGTTTCCTTCTCCATCCTAATGTAGAACTCCACCATACTATGGTCACTCTTCCCCAGATAAACTAATTAATATAACAACAACAACTTGTATTTATATAGCGCCTTTAACGTAGCAAAAGGTCCCAAGGCGCTTCACAGTAGTATTTTAAGACAAAAAATTTGACACTGAGCCACATAAGGATATATTAGGGCAGGTGACCAAAAGCTTGGTCAAAGAGGTAGGTTTTAAAGAGCGTCTTCAAGGAGGAGATAGAGGTAGCGAAGCGGAGAGGTTTAGGCAGGGAATTCCAGAGTTTAGGGCCCAGGCAACAGAAGGCACGGCCACCAATGGTTGAGCGATTATAATCAGGGATGCTCAAGAGGGCAGAATTAGAGGAGCGCAGATATCTCGGGGGGTTGTGGGGCTGAAGGAGATTACAGAGATAGGAAGGGGCGAGGCCATGGAGGGATTTGAAAACAAGGATGAGAATTTTGAAATCGAGGCGTTGCTTAACCGAGAACCAATGCAGGTCAGCGAGCACAGGGGAGATGGGTGAACGGGACTTGGTGCAAGTTAGGACACGGGCAGCCGAGTTTTGGATGACCTCAAGTTTACGTAGGGTGGAATGTGGGAGGCCAGCCAGGAGTGCGTTGGAATAGTCAAGTCTAGAGGTACCAAAGGCATGGATGAGGGTTTCAGCAGCAGATGAGGTGAGGCAAGGGCGGAGACGGGCGATGTTACGGAGGTGGAAATAGGCGGTCTTTGTTATGCTGCGGATATGTGGTCGGAAGCTCATTTCAGGGTCAAATATGACACCAAGGTTGCGAACAGTGTGGTTCAGCCTCAGACAGATGTTAGAGAGAGGGATGGAGTCAGTGGCTAGGGAACAGAGTTTGTGGCGGGGACCGAAAACAATGGCTTTGGTCTTCCCAATATTATTATAACTATAAATAATCGTTGAATAAAGATTTTAACTAATTAAATAAATAAAACATGTTTAGACTAAGATACGGCAGAGCAGGTTGTGTGTCTGGACTGCAGTATGTGGGAGTTTGTGGTCAACGAGACTGTCCCGAGCGAACACTTCTGCAGGAGATGCCTTCGTCTCGAATCTCTCCTGCTCAGAGTCATTGAGCTGGAGTGCGAGTTGGAGACACTCCGACACATAAGAGTATCTGGACAGTTTGCTTCAGACTTCGGTCACACCTCACAGAGAGGTACAAGTTCAGAACGGGGTTGGTGTGACCGAGAGTGTGCAGAGTAAGGGGAACTCAGATAATAAAGGGAACGAGAATCCATAGAAACTGATCCTATCCAACAGGTACAGTGTACTTGCTACCTGTGAGGATAAGGATAAAGTCTGTCGGAAGGACAGCCAGAATGCGGACCATGGCACTTTGGAACAGGAGGCTGTCCTATGTGGGGAGGAGGAGGAGGAGAGGAAGCGTAATGTAGTTGTAGGGGATTCTATAATTAGGGGGACAGTTAGCATCCTTTGTCAGCAAGATCAAGAGTCCCACATGGTATGTTACCTACCTGGTGCCAGGGTGAGGGACATCTCGAACCGGCTTGAAAGGATATTGGAGAGGGGAGGGGGAGGATGCAGTCGCTGTGGCCCATGTTGGGACCAACAACATAGGGAAGAGTAGGCAAGAGGTCCTGTTTGGGGAGTACCAGGAACTAGGAGCTAAATTAAAGAACAGGACCTCAGGGGTTATAATCTGGATTATTACCTGAGCCACGTGCAAATTGGCGTCGGAATAAGCTGATTAGGGAAGTGAACATGTGGCTAAAAGAGTGGTGTGGGAAAGAGGGATTCCATTTCATGGGGCACTGGCACCAGTATTGGGACTGGAAGGAACTGTACCACTGGGACGGGCTCCACCTGAACCGGTCTAGGACCAGGGTCCTAGCGGAAAGGATAAATAGGGCTTTAAACTAGTAAATGCGGGGGAGGGCTCAGGTGGAAATTGTAGTACAAATAGTAGTTCAAAAACAAACGAAAGGGAAGTGAGCAGAGTAGCAGTCAGAAATTGAGCTTTAGGCACTACATGTAAAGGGAAAACTAGTGAGTAAAACATTAGAGCTGGAGGACAGGTTAGGGTGTAGGCCCAAATAAGCATTCTTTATACAAACGCACGGAGTATAAGGAATAAATTGAATGAACTGCAGGCGCGAATTCACATTGGAGGGTATGACATGGTAGTCATTGCTGAGACATGGCTGCAAGACGGTCAGGACTGGGAACTAAATATACTAGGTTATAAGGTTATACAGGAAAGATAGGGAAAATGGCAGAGGGGGAGGAGTAGCCTTAGTGATTAAGGATGAAATCACTTCAATGATAAGAGAGGATATAACGAGAGGTAAGCAGGCAGTGGAGACTTTCTGGGTAGAATTAAGAAATAGGAAAGGATTTAAGACTGTAGGGGGAGTCGTGTATAGGCCCCCTGGTAGCAGCTGTGAAGTGCCAGATTGTATAAATGCAGAGATTAGACAAGCGTGTAGCAAAGGCAGAGTGGTTTCAATGGGGGATTTTAACTTTCATATAGATTGGGATAAGCAGACTAGCACCTGTCAGAAAGGTAGTGAATTTCTTGTGTGTCCGGGATAGTTTTCTACAACAATATATCCTAGCGGCAACAAGGGGGCATGCCATATTAGATTTAGTAATGAGTAATGAGCCAGATTTAGTTAACAGCCCAACTGTGCGTGAACACTTACCCAATAGCGATCATAACATGATCGAGTTCAACGTACCGTTTGAAAGGGAGAAACGCGCAACAGCTACTAAGATTCTAGATTTGGATAAGACCGACTTCAAAGGGATGAGACAGAGACTGTCCACAGTAAACTGGGCAAATCTGTTTATGGGTAAAACGACAGAAGATCAGTGGGAGATGTTCAGAAAATAATTTAATGTGAGACAGAACCAGTTTATACCCCTGAGGGGCAAGAGCTCTACTTGCCTAAAAAAACAGCCACGGACAACTAAAGAGGTAAGGGACAGCATAAAACTAAAAGAAAAAGCATACAAAAATGCAAAAAATAGCACCGATCCTAGCGAATGGGAAAGATAAAAAGAACAGCAAAGGGTCACAAAACAGATAGTAAGAGCTACAAAAAGGGAGCATCAAAAGAAACTTGCAAGAGATGTCAAAATCAACACAAAGAATTTTTACAATTATATTAGGAAAAAGAGGGTAGTCAGGTGCAATGTTGGCCCATTAAAAACTGATATCGGTGATATTGTCAATGATAATAAGGAAATGGTGGACATGTTGAATAATTACTTTGCGTCAGTATTTACAGTAGTGGAAGAGCAGAGCATGCCGGAAATCCCAAGGAAACTAATATTATATCAGGGACAGGGACTCGAATCAAATTAACATAAATAAAATAACAATAATGAAGAAAATAATGGCACTAAAGAGTGACAAATCCTTAGGACCCAATGGTTTCCATCCTAGGGTTTTAAAGGAAGTAGGTGAGCACATTGCAGATGCCCTAACTATAATCTTCTAAAGTTCTCTCAATTCAGGAACAGTTCCTTTAGATTGGAAAATTGCGCATGTCACTCCGCTATTTAAGAATGGTGAGAGAGGGAAACCAAGGAATTATAGACTAGTTAGCCTAACATCTGTTGTCGGGAAATTGCTAGAGTTTATAATTAAGGATAGGGTGACCGAACACCTCAAAAATTTTCAGTTGATCAGAGAGAGCCAGCATGGATTTTTGAAAGGTAGGTCATGCCTGATGAACCTGATTGAATTTTTTGAGGAGGTGACTAAAGTAGTGGACAGGGGAATGTCTATGGATGTTATTTATATGGACTTCCAGAAGGCATTTGATAAAGTCCCACATAAGAGACTGTTAACTAAGGTAGAAGCCCAAGGAATTGAGGGCAAATTATTGACCTGGTTAGGAGACAGGCAGTAGGGATAATGGGTAGGTACTCAAATTGGCAGGATGTGACTAGTGGTGTCCCGCAGGGATCTGTGTTGGGACCTCAACTATTCACAGTATTTATTAACAACTTAGATGATGGCATAGAAAGTCATACATCTAAATTTGCCGATGACACAAAGATAGGTGGCAGTGTAGATGAAAGTATAAAATTACAAAGGGATATCGACAGATTAAGTGAATGGGCAAAACTGTGGCAAATGGATTTCAATGTAGGCAAATGTGAGGTCATCCACTTTGGACCTAAAAAGGATAGAACAGGGTACTTTCTAAATGGTGAAAAGCTAAAAACAGTGGAGGTCCAAAGAGACTTGGGGGTCCAGGTACAGGAAACTTTCGTTTATCCGGCACCGACGGGACCGGCGTGGTGCCGGTTGATCGAAAGTTCCGGATTACAGAGAGGTATACTTACCAAGGTACGAGAGCCCCGTACACGGCCACAGGCTTAAAAATTGGGACCCGGAGAGGGAAAGTAAACGAGACTCCGGCTTTTTCCTCCGTGGCGGCGACAGGTCCGAGTCGGAAGAACGTTGACCCCCCTTTCGTGGGGGCGAAAGGTCAGAATCGGGGTCTTGTCTGTATAGTAAAACTTACCTGATTTTTGCCGGTTAAGCGAGAATTCCGGATATTTGGGTGCCGGATAAACGAAAGTTTCCTGTATATAGATCATTAAAATGTCATGAACAGGTACAGAAAATAATTAAAAATGCTAATGGAATGCTGGCCTTTATATCTAGAGGACTAGAGTACAAGGGGGTAGAAGTTATGCTGCAGCTATACAAAGCCCTGGTTAGACCACACCTGGAGTACTGTGAGCAGTTCTGGGCACCACACCTTAGGAAGGATATATTGGCCTTGGAGGGAGTGCAGCGTAGGTTTACCAGAACGATACCCGGACTCCAAGGGTTAAGTTACGAGGAGAGGTTACACAAATCAGGGTTGTATTCCCTGGAATTTAGAAGGTTACGGGGTGATTTGATCGAAGTTTTCAGGATATTAAGGGGAACAGATAGGGTAGATAGAGAGAAACTATTTCCGCTGGTTGGGGATTCTAGGACTAGGGAGCACAGTCTAAAAATTAGAGACAGACCTGTCAGGAGTGAAATTAGGAAACACTTCTACACACAAAGGGTGGTAGAAGTTTTGAACTCTCTTCCGCAAACGGCAATTGATGCTAGATCAATTGTTCGTTTTAAATCGGAGATTGATAGCTTTTGTTAACTCAAGATATTAAGGGTATGTGGAGTTATGTCGCAGATCAGCTATGCTCTTATTGAATGGCGGAACAGGCTTGAGGAGCTCAATGGCCTACTCCTTTTCCTATGTTCCTATGGCACTGACTCTCACTGGGGTACAGTTACCCTGGCACTGACTCTCACTGGGGTACAGTTACCCTGGCACTGACTCTCACTGGGGTACTGTTCCCCTGGCACTGACTCTCACCAGGGTACAGTTCCCCTGGCACTGGCTCTCACTGCGGTACAGTTACCCTGGCACTGACTCTCACTGGGGTACAGTTATCCTGGCACTGACTCTCACCAGGGTACAGTTACCCTGGCACTGACTCTCACTGGAGTATAGTTACCCTGGCACTGACTCTCACTGCGGTACAGTTACCCTGGCGCTGACTCTCACTGGGGTGCAGTTACGCTGGCACTGACACTGGGGTACTGTTCCCTTGGTACGGACTCTCACTGGGGTGCAGTTCCCTAGGCACTCACTGGGGTGCAGTTCCCCTGGTATTGACTCTCAGTGGGGTGCAGTTCCCCTGGTACTGACTCAGTGGGGTGCAGGTCCCCTGGCACTGACCCTCGCTGGGCTACTGTTCCACCGGCATTGACTCTCACTGCGGTACAGTTCCCCTGGCATGGAGTCTCACTGGGGCACATTTCCCCTGGCACTGACTCAGTGTGGTACAGTTCCCTTGGCACTGGCTCTCACTGGAATACAGTTCCCTTGGCACTGACTCTCACTGGGGTGCAATTAAATTGGCACTGACTGTCACGGGAGTACAGTTCCCCTAGCACTGACTCTCACTGGGGTACAGTTCCCTTGGCACTGACTCAGGGTTTTTTCCAAAAAAATGTATTAGTTTCTGGGATGTGAGCGTCGCTGGCAAGGCCAGCATATATTTCCCTTCCCTAATTGCCTTTGATAAGGTGGTGGTGAGCTGCCTTCTTGAACCGCTGCAATCCGTGTGGTGAAGGTACTCCCATTGTGCTGTTAGGGAGAGTGTTCCAGGATTTTGACCCAGCGACGATGAAGGAACGACGATATGTTTCCAAGTCAGGATGGTGTGTGACTTAGAGGGGAACTTGGAGGTGGTGATGTTCCCATGCGCCTGCTGCCCTTGTCCTTCTAAGTGGTAGAGGTCACGGTTTTGGGAGGTGCTGTCAAAGAAGCCTTGGCGAGTTGCTGCAGTGCATCTTGTAGATGGTACACACTGCAGCCACGGTGCGCCGGTGGTGGAAGGAGTGAATATTTAAGGTGGTGGATGGGGTGCCAATCAAGCGGGCTGCTTTGTCTTGGATGGTGTCGAGCTTCGAGTGTTGTTGGAGCTGCATTAATTCAGGCAAGTGGAGAGTATTCCATCACACTCCTGACTTGTGCCTTGTAGATGGTGGAAATGCTTTGGGGAGTCATGAGGTGAGACACTCGCCGCAGAATACCCAGCCTCTGACCTGCTCTTGTAGCCACATTATTCATGTGGCTGGTCCAGTTAAGTTTCTGGTCAATGGTGATCCCCAGGATGTTGATGGTGGGGGATTCGGTGATGGTAATGCCGTTGAATGCCAAGGGACGGTGGTTAGACTCTCGCTTGTTGGAGATAGTCATTGCCTGGCACTTGAATGACGCGAATGTTACTTGCCACTTCTCAGCCCAAGCCTGAATGTTGTTCAGGTCTTGCTGCATGCAGGCATGGACTGCTTCATTATCTGAGGAGTTGCGAATGGCACTGAACACTGTGCAGTCATCAGCGAACATTCCCATTTCTGACCTTATGATGGCGGGAAGGTCATTGATGAAGCAAGTGACGATGGTTGGGCCTAGGATACTGCACTGAGGAACTCCTGCAGCGATGTCCTGGTGCTGAAATGATTGACCTTCAATCACCACAACCATCTTCTTCTGTGCTAGGTATGACTCCAGCCAGTGGAGAGTTTTCCCCCTGATTCCAATTGACTTCAGTTTTACTAGGGCTCCTTGATGCCACACTCGGTCAAATGCTGCCTGGATGTCAAGGGCAGTCACTCTCACCTCACCTCTGGAATTCAGCTCTTTTGTCCATGTTTGGACCAAGGCTGTAATGAGGTCGGGAGCAGAGTGGTCATGGCGGAATCCGAACTGAGCATCAGTGAGCAGGTTATTGGTGAGTAAGTGCTGCTTGATAGCACTGTCGATGACACCTTCCATCACTTTGCTGATGATTGAGAGTAGACTGATGGGGCGGTAATTGGCTGGGTTGGATTTGTCCTGCTTTTTGTGGACAGGACATACCTGGGCAGTTTTCCACATTGTCAGGTGTTGTAACTGTACTGGAACAGCTTGGCTAGAGGCGTGGCTAGTTCTGGAGCACAAGTCTTCAGCACGACAGCCGGGATGTTGTCGGGGCCCATAGCCTTTGCTGTATCCAGTGCGCTCAGCCGTTTCTTGACACCACGTGGAGTGAATCGAATTGGCTAAAGACTGGCTTCTGTGATGGTGGGGACCGCAGGAGGAGGCCGATATGGATCATCCACTCGGCACTTCCGGCTGAAGTTGGTTGCAAACACTTCAGCCTTGTCTTTTGCCCTTGCGTGCTGAGGATGGGGATATTCATGGAGCCTCCTCCTCCCATTAGTTGTTTAATTGTGCACCACCATTCATGACTGGATGCAGCAGGACTGCAGAGCTTTGATCTGATCCGTTGATTGTGGGATCGTTTAGCTCTGTCTATAGCATGTTGCTTCCGCTGTTTAGCATGCATGTAGTCCTGTGTTGCAACTTCCCCAGGTTGGCACCTCATTTTTAAGTATGCCTGGTGCTGCTCCTGGCATGCTCTTCTGCGCTCCTCATTGAACCAGGGTTGGTCCCCTGGCTTGATGGTAATGGTTGAGTGAGGGATATGCCAGGCCATGAGGTTACAGATTGTGGTGGAATACAATTCTGCTGCTGCTCATGGCCCACAGCGCCTCATGGATGCCCAGTTTTGAGCTGCTAGATCTGTTCTGAATCTATCCCATTTCACACGGTGGAGAGTGTCCTCAGTGTGAAGATGGGGCTTCGTCTCCACAAGGACTGTGCAGTGGTCACTCCTACCAATACTGTCATGGACAGATGCATCTGCGACAGGTAGATTGTTGAGGACGAGGTCAAGTAGGTTTTTCCCCTCGTGTTGGTTCTCTCACCACCTGTCGCAGGCCCAGTCTGGCAGCTATGTCCTTCAGGACTCGGCCAGCTCGGTCAGTAGTGGTGCTACCGAGCCACTCTTGGTGATGGACATTGAGGTCCCCCACCCAGAATACATTCTGTGCCCTTGCTACCCTCAGTGCTTCTTCCAAGTGATATTCAACATGGAGGAGTACTGATTCATCAGCTGAGGGATGGCAGTAGTTAGTAATCAGCAGGGAGTTTCCTTACCCATGCTTGATCTGAATCCATGAGACTTCATGGGGTCCAGAGTCAATGTTGAGAACTCCCAGGGTCACTCCTTCCCGACTGTATACCACTGTGCCGCCACCCCTGGTGGGTCTGTCCTGCCAGTGGGACAGGACATACCCAGGGATGGTGATGGAGGAGTTTGGGATATTGGCTGAAAGGTATGATTCTGTGAGTATGACTATGTCAGGCTGTTGCTTGACTAGTCTGTGGGACAGCTCTCCTAATTTTGGCACAAGTTCACACATGTTAGCAGGAGGACTTTGCAGGGTTGACTGGGCTGGGTGTGCCGTTGCCGTGTCCGAAGCCAGTGCCTAGGTCGATGCCGGGTGGTCTGTCCGGTTTTATTAGTCTTATTGTTTTTTGTAGCAGTTTGGTACAATTGAGTGTTTTACTAGGCCATTTCAGAGGGCAGTTAAGAGTCAACCACATTGCTGTGGGTCTGGAGTCACCCAGCCAGACCGGGTAAGGACGGCAGATTTCCTTCCCTAAAGGAAATTAGTGAACCAGATGGGGTTTTACGACAATCTGGTAGTTTCATGATCACCTTTACTGATACTAGCTTTTTATTCCAGATTTATTTAATTAACTGAATTTAAATTCCCCAGCTGCTGTGATGGGATTTGAACTCGCGCCTCTGGAACATTAGTTCAGCCTTCCATATGCTACCATACCCTAGGTATGGTTTCCATGGCCCTGACTCTCACTGGGCTACAGTTCTCCTGGCACTGACTTTCATTGGAGTACAGTTGCCCTAGCACCGACTCTCACTGGAGAACTGTTCCCTTGGTACTGACTCTCACTGGGGTACAGTTCCCTTGCCACTGACTCTCAGTGGGGTGCAGTTGTCCTTGCACTGACGGTCACTGGGGTACAGTTCCCCTGAAATGATTCTTACTGGGGTACAGTTCCACGGGCAGTGACGCTCACTGGGCTACAGTTCTCCTGGCACTGACTCTCATTGGGGTGCAGTTAGCCTGGCACTGACTCTCACTGGGCTGCAGTTCCCCTGGCATTGACTCTCACTGGGGTGCAGTTCCCCGGAACTGAATCTCACTGGGTTGTAGTTGGTGTGGCACCGACTCTCACTGGGGTGGAGTTCCTCTGGCCCTGACTCTCACTGTGGTACAGTTCCCTTGGCGCTGACTCCCACTGGAGTACAGTTCCCTTGGCACTGAATCTCACTGGGGTCGATTTACCCTGGCACTTGTTCTCACTGGAGTACAGATCCGCTGTCACTGACTCTCACTGGGGTACAGTTATCCTGGCACTGACTCTCACTGGAGTACGGTTCCCCTGACCCTGACTCTCACTGGGGCATAGTTCCCCAGGCACTGACTCACTTTGGTACAGTTCCCTTGGCACTGGCTCCCACTGGAGTCATAGTCATACAGCACAGAAAGAGGCCCTTCGGCCCATCGTGTCCGTGCCGGCCATCAAGCCCTGTCTATTCTAATCCCATTTTCCAGCACTTGGTCCGTAGCCTTGTATGCTATGGCGTTTCAAGTGCTCATCTAAATGCTTCTTGAATGTTGTGAGGGTTCCTGCCTCTACCACCCTTTCAGGCAGTGAGTTCCAGATTCCAACCACCCTCTGGGTGAAAAAGTTTTTCCTCTAATCCCCTCTAAACCTCCTGCCCCTTACCTTGAAACTATGCCCCCTTGTTATTGACCCCTCTACTAAGGGGAAAAGTTCCTTTCTATCTACCCTATCTATGCCCCTCATAATTTTGTACACCTCAATCAGGTCCCCCCTCAGCCTTCTCTGCTCTAAGGAAAACAATCCCAGCCTGTCCAGTGTCTCTTCATAGCTGAAGCGCTGCAACCCAGGTAACATCCTGGTGAATCTCCTCTGCACCCTCTCCAATGCAATCACATCCTTCCTATAGTGTGGCGACCAGAACTGCACACAGTATTCCAGCTGTGGCCTAACTAGCGTTTTGTACAGCTCCATCATAACCTCCCTGCTCTCATATTCTATGCCTCGGCTAATGAAGAAGGCAAGTATCCCATATGCCTTCTTAACCACCTTATCTACCTGTCCTGCTGCCTTCAGAGATCCATGTACATGCACACCAAGGTCCCTCTGATCCTCTGTCCTTCCTAGGGTCCTACCATTCATTGTGTATTCCCTTGCCTTGTTAGTCCTCCCAAAATGCATCACCTCACACTTTTCAGGGTTAAATTCCATTTGCCACTGTTCTGCCCATCTTACCAACCTGTCTATATCGTCCTGTAGCCTGAGGCTTCCCTCCTCGCTATTTACCACCCCACCAATTTTCGTGTCATCTGCGAACTTACTGATCATACCTTCTACATTCATATCTAAAATCATTAATGTACACTACAAACAGCAAAGGACCCAGCACCAATCCCTGCGGTACACCACTGGACACAGGCTTCCAGTCACAAAAACAACCTTCGACCATCACTCTCTGCCTCCTGCCACTAAGCCAATTTTGGATCCAATGTGCCAAGTTGCCCTGGATCCCATGGGCTCTTACCTTCTTGACCAGTCTCCCATGCGGGACTTTGTCAAAAGCCTTACTGAAGTCCATGTAGACCACATCAACTGCACTACCCTCATCCACACACCTAGTCACCCCCTCGAAAAATTCAATCAAATTGGTCAGACATGATCTCCCCCTGACAAAGCTATGCTGACTATCCTTGATTAATCCTTGCCTCTCCAAGTGGAGACTATTTCTGTCCTCAGAATTTTTTCCAATAATTTCCCTACCACTGATGTTAGGCTCACTGGCCTGTAATTCCCTGGTTTATCCCTACTACCCTTCTTGAATAATGGTACTACGTTAGCTGTCCTCCAGTCCTCTGGCACCTCCCCTGTGGCCAGAGAGGTTCTGAAAATTTGTGTCAGAGCCCCTGCAATCTCCTCCCTTGCCTCACATAGCAGCCTGGGATACAACTCAGTGTAGGGCAACACGGTGGCATAGTGGTTAGCACCGTTGCCTCACAGCGCCAGGGACCCGGGTTCGAATCCGGCCTCGGATGACTGTCTGTGTGGAGTTTGCACATTCTCCCCGTGTCTGCGTGGGTTTCCTCCGGGTGCTCCGGTTTCCTCCCACAGTCCAAAGATGTGCGGGTTAGGTTGATTTGGCTATGATAAATTGACCCGTAGTGTTAGGGGGATTAAATACGTGGGGTTACGGGGATAGGGTGGGATATGTGTCGGTGCAGGCTCGATGGCCGAAATGGCCTCTATCTGCACTGTGGGGATTCTGTGAACTAGTCTGGGCCTGGGGATTTATCCACTTTTAAGCCCGCTAAAACCGCTTGTGGTAACACAATACAGCTTCCTGTGACTTGAACTTTATTACATCACTTCCTGTGATTAGTCCAGGATAAATACTGGGCTGATCAGTCGGATCCTGGAGAGGCATAGAGTAAGACCTCTTTTGTATGTAGCACCTTTTTAGTTGATTAAAGCTTACTTTAAGTTCACCACGCGTAAGGCTCATTCTTACGACAATTTAATCAACTTTGAAAAACTTCGCACTCAAACTTTTTGGACGACCTCGGAACTAAGGATCCAGGGAATCACCCATCATGGAAAACATCCTTAAACCATCGCGTCTTGACTTGGACCCAAACACCCCAGCAGCCGGTAAGGTGTGGAAACACTGGTATCGCACGTTTGACAATTTTCTCGAATATTGCAAGGCTGATGATGACTCACAATTGCGGATACTCATCAACTGTGTCACCCCGAATGTATTTCAGTATGTCGAGGAATGGGGCAGTTACGAGGAGGCAATTCGGACGCTTAAAAGACTATATACTAAGATACCGAATGAGGTCTATGCCAGACATCTACTAGCTACAGCCCAACAAGGGCCGGAGGAATCCATTGATAAATTCCTCCAAGAGCTTCGCAGACTTAGTATGGACTGTAACTTTCAGGCGGCCTCAGCTGAGCTGTACCGTGAAGAAATGATCCGTGATGCTTTCATCTGCGGGCTTGCCTCCCCATTTATACGCCAGCGTCTACTGGAAAGTAAGACACTTGAGCTTCAGAGAGCTTATGACATGGCTTGCTCTCTAGATCTGGCAAAAAGAAATGCAGACCTTTATACAGTGCCCAGACCTCGGTCTGCTGCCTTAACTACAGTCAGGCAATTTAAGAGGCCACAGGTGAACTCTATTAGGGAGGACTTTATCCCTGACGATCAATCTGATGACTTCACTGATGAAGAGGATGATGACCCCACTGTGGCAGCCTCTTGGCAATCTAAGAGATGCTTCTTTTGTGGTGATGAGTTTCACCCTCGGAAATTCTGCCCTGCTCGCAATGCGTTTCGCAGTCATTGCAACAAAAAGGGTCATTTTGCAAAGGTTTGCCTATCAAGAGCCTCTACGAGGGCTTATCAAGCTAAGTCCTACCGAACTGCCCCGGTAAGGGCCTATCAAGATGTTCCGGCTAAAATCTATCGTGCTTCCTCTCGGGTTTTCTCTCGAAGAAACACACCTAGAGTTTCAGCCACTCTTTGTGCAACGACACCAATTACAGCTGCTTGTCCTCAGAACCTATTCCATGCAGCTACAAAAGCATCAATTAATGGACATACTTTAGATGCCTTAATTGACTCAGGTAGCACTGATAGTTTCATTAGGGAACAGATTGTTGCAGAGTTAAAGCTACATGTTTTCCCATCGGACCAGGCAATTGCGATGGCTCAGTCATCACTTAATACCAGAATTTCTGGCTTTTGTATGGTTGAAATAACACTTAATGGTCACAGGTATCCCTCCACCCGGCTTTCGGTGCTCAAGGACTTATGTAGTGATCTTATCTTAGGGCTAGATTTTCAAAAGCAGCATAAGAAGCTCACCATTGAGTTCGGCGGATCCAAACCTGAACTCACTATTTCTAATATACGACCTCAATTACCGTTCTGTGCATTGTCAGCAGCTTCACTGGATGAACCCTCACTGTTTACCAGTATCCCTCCTCGATGCAAACCGATTATAACAAAGTCACGACGTTTCAGTCAGGAAGACCAGTCTTTTATTGCGGCTGAGATTTCTCGGCTTTTAGCAGAGGATATCATCGAGCCTTGTTCGTCGCCATGGCGCGCCCAGGTCGTTATTGTTAAGAACCCTCTACAACCTCACAAGAAACGGCTGTGCATTGACTATTCACAGACCATCAATCAATATACGGACTTGGACGCATACCCATTGCCGCGCATCGATGATATGGTTAATAAACTGGCTGAGTACACGGTGTTCTCAACATATGATCTGAAAAGTGCCTATCATCAGGTACCCTTGAAGGTCTCAGACAAGCAGTATACGGCCTTTGAAGCCAATGGACGGCTGTATCAATTTCGTCGCCTCCCCTTTGGGGTCACTAATGGAGTGGCTGTCTTCCAGCGAGCAATGGATGACCTGGTCAAACAGGAAGACTTGAAGGATACGTTTCCTTATCTGGACAATATTACTGTCGCAGGTCGCAATCAGCGGGAACATGACGCCAATCTCCAACGATTTTGGGATGCACTCCAGCACCGTAATTTGACATTAAATGCGGCTAAATCCATTGAGTCACAACCAACCATCAACATCCTTGGCTATTGTGTGGGCAATGGCATCATTAAACCTGACCCTGAAAGGCTTCGCCCACTCCAAGAACTCCCGCCACCTAAGAATCCGGCCTCCTTGCGCCGGGCCCTCGGCCTGTTTGCATACTATGCTAAATGGATTCCTAACTTCTCGGACCGAATCCAACCTCTACTGAAGGCCAGCACATTCCCACTAGACACAGCGGCTGTTGCAGCCTTTAACCTCCTGAAAAAACAGTTGGAGAAAGCGGCTCTTCACTCCATCGATGAGAGTCTTCCTTTCGTTGTTGAGTGTGATGCCTCGGAGGTGGCGATCTCGGCCACTCTGAATCAGGAAGGTCGTCCGGTGGCATTTTTGTCCAGGACTTTTCAAGGGGCTGAGCTACATTATCCTCCAGTCGAGAAAGAAGCTACAGCCATCGTAGAGGCAGTACGGAAGTGGACTCATCTCCTAGCTCGCCAGCACTTTACCTTAATCACGGACCAGCGATCGGTCGCCTTCATGCTCGATAATCGAAAACGGACCAAAATTAAAAATAATAAAATCCAGCTTTGGCGGCTGGAATTGGCCTCTTTTGGTTACACCATCCACTATCGACCTGGCAAGGAGAATGTGGCTCCGGATACCCTCACACGAGCATTCTGCTCCGCCATGGCACCCTCTACGCTCGTAGACATCCATGATGGGTTGTGTCATCCGGGCGTTACTCGCATGCTACACTTCGTGCGGTCCCGAAATCTCCCATTCTCTACCGGGGATGTAAAGAAGATGTACTCGGACTGCAGAGTCTGTGTGGAATTGAAACCTCAGTTTTTCCGCCCCTCGGGTGGTATACTCATACATGCGACCCAGCCAATGCAACGGCTTAGCATCGATTTTAAGGGGCCGTTGCCCTCTTCAACTCGCAACACTTATCTATTGACCATGGTCGATGAGTATTCCCGTTTTCCGTTTGCCTTTCCCTGCCCCAATATGCTGACGACCACGGTTATCAGCTGCCTTGAGCAGGTATTTGCTTTCTGTGGCATGGCATCCTATGTTCATTCGGATCGGGGCCCTTCTTTTATGTCAGGAGAACTCAAGGCCTATCTCTCGGAACGGGGTATTGCTGCCAGCAGAACGACGCCTTATCATCCGGTCGGGAATGGGCAAGTCGAGCGTTTTAACGCTATCATCTGGAATGCGGTACGTCTGGCTTTGAGATCTCGGGGCCTACCCAACCAGCAATGGGAAGCAGTACTTCCAGACGCATTACACTCCACACGGTCCCTCCTTTCGACCGCCACAAATACGACGCCTCATGAACGGTTCTTCCGATTTCAGCGTCGCTCATCCTATGGGATATCTCTCCCGTCGTGGCTGACTGCACCGGGACCAGTGCTACTCCGAAGATATGTTCGGGCGTCTAAGAATGACCCCCTGGTAGATGAGGTTGAGCTCACTGACGTCAACCCTACCTACGCCTATATTCGGTATCCTGATGGTCGGGAATCTACCGTGTCCTTGCGGGATCTGGCTCCCTGCCCGCCGAAACATAGAGGGACACCAGGGGATGATATTGTACCAGGCACATCTCTGGGCTCGCCAGGTGCCTCTCATCACGATCTGGATCTGACGCCGGCTGGTACCTCACTCCAGCGTGCCGACCTGGGGCAGACTGACTATGAGCCCGTCGGGGCTCGCACGCGCAGCCACGATCCACCCCGTACCATACGCTCGGAAACGGATCTGCCACAGCCCTGCCCGACACCCGTTCGGGCACCAGTACACAGTCAGGATCGTCCTGACCCCTCACAGAGCGGGCTGGATCACTCGGACTCTGGTCCACGGCCCGCGGCGGGTAAACGGGCTAGGGGCCCTCTACCGCTACGAGAACCCAAACGGGTGCGGCTCTCCCTCGTCCAGCGGCTACGAAATGGAGGGAGAATGTGGTAACACAATACAGCTTCCTGTGACTCGAACTTCATCCCGGCCTCCTAATCTTTTGGGGGGGGAGAATGTGGTAACACAATACAGCTTCCTGTGACTTGAACTTTATTACATCACTTCCTGTGATTAGTCCAGGATAAATACTGGGCTGATCAGTCGGATCCTGGAGAGGCATAGAGTAAGACCTCTTTTGTATGTAGCACCTTTTTAGTTGATTAAAGCTTACTTTAAGTTCACCACGCGTAAGGCTCATTCTTACGACACCGCTAGTACCTCCTCCCTCTCAATACTAATTTGTTCAAGTATATCACAATCCCCCTGTCTGATTTCTATGCCTACATCGTCCTTCTCCATAGTGAACACAGATGCAAAATATTCATTTAAAACCCCACCTAAAGCTTCTGGCTCTACACACAGATTGCCACTTTGGTCCCTAATGGGCCCTACTCTTTCCCTGGTTATCCTCTTGCCCTTAATATACTTATAAAACACCTTGGGATTTTCCTTTATTTTGCCCGCCAGTGTTATTTCATGCCCCCTCTTCACTCTCCTAATTTATTTTTTAAGTACCCCCCTGCACTTTCTATCCTCCTCTAGGGCTTCCACTGTTTTTAGTCCTTTGGGGGAAAAATTCAGTATCGCCCCGTTTGGGGCGCAATTATCGGCCAGGCGCAAAGATTAGCCCCTGGCGCTAATTATCGCCTCCGACTGCAAACTTGATTTATCGCCCCTGGAGGTGATTGGAGCGCTAAATCAGGCGCTACACATCTGTCTTAAGGCGCAAAGGCCGAGGAGCAAGGTGCTAACTCAGAGCGCTGGCGAAGCTCATGTGATGTCAGTCAGCAATGGAACACAGACACAATGGCCCCGGCCAGTTCTTAAAGGGGAGGGTTGATCTTGCTTTCCATCCACATCCTGCTCATTGCAGCCTTGAATCTTGGCCTGGAGAGACCTGTACATCAAATCTGCTGGAAATAACAATGGAGAGGCCCAGGGAAAGAGCTCAGAGTGCAGCCCCCACAGCCTCTTCTAAATCGATACAAGGAAGGGCAAATCAAAATGAACCTGCAAAGTGTTACTCAGTACCCAAAGCTCCTTCACACAGCGTTGAATCTCTCCAGAAGTCTCTCTCTCTCTCTGAATGCGTGGTTCAAAAATGTCGGCAACAAAAAAAGGCAGGAAGTGGTCGCCTTTAAATAGCGCTCCCCGGGGTAGAAATTAGGTCGCGCCCCATTTGGGGCGCAAATATCGTCTGGACGCAAATATTAGCGCCTGGCGCTAATTATCGGCACTGACTGGAAACTTCACTTTTACCGCCCCGGGAGGTGAGTGGAGCGCTAAAGCAGGCGCTGCACACCTGTCTTAAGGCGCAAAGGCCGAGCTGTGAGGCGCTAACTCAGAGCGCTGGCGAAGCTCATGTAATGTCAGTCAGCAATGGAACACACACACAATGGCACGGGCCAGTTCTTAAAGGGGATGGTTAATCTTGCTTTCCATCCACATCCTGTTCATTGCAGCCTTGAATCTCGGCCTGGAGAGACTTGCACATCAAATGTGCTGGAAAGAACAATGGAGAGTACCAGGCAAAGAGCTCAGAGTGCAGCTCCCACAGTCTCTGCTAAATCGATACAAGGAATGGCAAATCAAAATGAACCTGCAAAGTGCTGCTCAGTACCCAAAACTCCTTCACACAACGTTGAATCTCTCCAGAAGTCTCTCCCTCTCTCAGAATGCATAGTTCAAAAATGCCACCAACAATAAAAGACAGGAAGAGGCCCCCTTTAAATAGCGCCACCCCCAGCCCCACAGCGATTGATAGCGTTCCAGTCTTCTGGTCGTTGGATGCGCCAGGCGGTAAGGCAGGGGGCGCCACTCAATTTCTGCTCCGGGGCGCCACAAGGGCGTTGCACCATGAAATGACATCACAATCTGCGCGCGCAGGTGGTCGCAGCGGTAAGTTTTAGCGCCGCCGCACAATCTCAAGTTAAGTTCTCGAGCGGCGCAAACATCGCTGCGCCCGGGCGTTAGCGGCTTTGCGCCCCATTAGCGCCCTCTTAAGGCACTAACGGGAGGCGCAACCAACTGAATTTTTACCCCCCCCAGTCCCTTCCTGACTGCAAAACGCTCCCCTCAACCTGTCGTTGCTAGCGGCAGGCGGTAAGGCAGGGGGCGCCACTCAATATCCGCTCCGGGGCGCTACCGGGGCGTTGCGCACTCGACTGATGTCACGATCTGCCGGCGCAGGAGATCGTGGCGGTACTGTTTAGCGCCGCCGCAAAATGTCTAGTTAATTTCGTGAACGGCGCAAACATCGCCGCGCCCGGGCGCTAGTTGCTTTGCGCCCCATTAGCGCCCTCTTAAGGCGCTAACGGGAGGCACAACGAACTGAATTTTTCCCCCTTTGTATCTGCCAAAAGCCTCTCTTTTTTTCCTACTCCATTCTTGTATATCCCTTGACATCCAGGGTTCCCTGGGCTTGTTGGTCCCACCCTTGACCTTTACGGGAACATGTTGCCGTTGTACTCTATTTCCTTTCTGAAAGGCTCCCACTGCTCTGATGTGGATTTTCCTACAAGTAGCTGATCCCAGTCCACTTTGGCCAGATCCTGCCTTATCATATTAAAATCGGCCTTCCCCCAATTTAGAGCCTTTATTTCCGGTCCATCTTTGTCCTTTTCCATGACTACCTTAAATCTCACTGAATTATGATCACTGTCACCAAAATGCTCTCCTACTAACACTTCTACCACTTGCCCGGCTACATTCCCTAGAATTAGGTCCAGTACCGCCCCCTCTCTTGTAGGACTTTCTACATGCTGGCTCAAAAAGCTCTCCTGGATGCACTTTAAGAATTTCGCACCCTCTAAGCCTTTCACACTCTGACTATCCCAGTTAATATTGGGGAAGTTGAAATCCCCTACTATTATTACCCTATTATTTCTACACTTCTCTGAGATTTGCCTACATATCTGTTCCTCTATCTCCCCCTGACTGTTTGGGGGCCTATAGTACACTCCCAGCAAAGTGCTTGCCCCCTTTTTGTTTTTAAGTTCTACTCATATGGCCTCATTAGAGGAACCTGCTAAGATATCATCCCTCCTTACAGCAGTAATTGACTCCTTGATTAATATTGCGACACCCCCTCCTCTTTTACAGCCCCCTCTATCTCACCTGAAGATTCTATACCCCGGAATATTGAGCTGCCAGTCCTGCCCCTCCCTCAACCATGTCTCTGTGATAGCAACAATATCATACTCCCATGTGTTCATCAACACCTTCAATTCATCTGCCTTACTCGCAAGACTCCTTGCATTAAAATAAATGCCATCCAGCCTTGCCATACTCCCTTGTGCCGTTACATATTTGCTCTGCCTTCCAGGCTGACTTGTTTTTTCCTCTATAGTTGGCTGTGCATCACCTCCTACTATAGCTCCACTCCATATCCCATCCCCCTGCCAAGTTAGTTTAAACCCCCCGCAACAGTGCTAGCAAATCTCCCCGCAAGGATGTTGGTCCCGTTCCGGTTCAAGTGCAACCCGTCCGACTTGTACAAGTCCCACCTTCCCCAGAAGCAGACCCAATGATCCAGGAAACTAAAGCCCTCCCTCCTGCACCAACTCTTTAGCCACGCATTCATCTGCTCTATCCTCCTATTCCTATACTCACTAGCACGTGGCACCGGGAGTAATCCAGAGATTACAACCTTTGAGGTCCTGCTTTTTAATCTGCTACCTAGCTCCCTAAATTCTTGTTGCAGGACCTCATCCCTCTTTCTACCCATGTCGTTGGTACCAATGTGAACCACGACCTCTGACTGATCGCCCTACCCCTTCAGAAATGCCCTGCAGCCGTTCAGTGACATCCTTGACCCTGGCACCAGGGAGGCAACATACCATCCTGGAGTCACGTCTGCAGCCACAGAAACATCTATCTGTTCCCCTTACGATAGAATCCCCTATCACTATTGCTCTCCCACTCTTTTTCCTCCCCTCCTGTGCAGCTGAGCCACTCGTAGTGCCACGGACTTGGCTCTTGCTGCATTCCCCTGAGAAACCATCTCCCCCACCAGTATCCAAAACGGAAAATCTGTCAGAGAGGGAGATGGACCCAGGGGACTTCTGCACTACCTTCCTAGTTCTTTTACTTTGTCTGGTGGTTACCCATTCCCTGTCTGCCTGTGCACTCTTTACCTGCGGTGTGACCACCTTGTTAAACGTGCTATCCACGAAGATCTCAGCTTCGCGGATGCTCCACAGGGACTCCAGCCGCAGCTCCAGCTCCGAAACGCGGATTTCGAGTAGCTGCAGCTGGAGACACTTCCTGCACACGTGTTCGCCCTGGACACCGAAAGTGTCCCTGACTTCCAACATAGCACAGGAGGAGCACTCCACGCTGCCGAGCTGCCCTGCCATGTCCTACCCTTAATTTACTCCCTTTAAATTAAAGAATATAAAATACACTAGGGACCTTACTTCCCTTGAAACACTACTTGCTCTAAACTAGAGACCTTACTTTTACTTTAATGACTGGAGTACCGTTCCCCTGGCACTGACTGTCACTGGAGTACAGTTCCCCTGGCACTGACTCTCACTGGATTACAGTTCCCCTGGCACTGACTCTCACTGGAGTACAATTACCCTGGCACTGACTCTCACTGGGGTACAGTTAACCTGGCACTGACTCTCACTGGAGTACAGTTCCCCTGGCACTGACTCTCACTGGATTACAGTTCCCCTGGCACTGACTCTCACTGGAGTACAGTTACCCTGGCACTGACTCCCACTGGAGTACAGTTACCCTGGCACTGACTCCCACTGGGGGTACAGTTACCCTGGCACTGACTCTCACTGGGGTACAGTTACCCTGACACTGACTCTCACTGGGCTACAGTTAACCTGGCACTGACTCTCACTGGAGTACAGTTACCCTGGCACTGACTCTCACTGGGGTACAGTTACCCTGGCACTGACTCTCACTGGGGTACAGTTACCCTGGCACTGACTCTCACTGGAGTACAGTTACCCTGGCAGTGACTCTCACTGGGGTGCATTTCCCTTTGCGCTGACTCTCACTGGGGTACAGTTCCTTTTGCTCCAACCGTGTTCGAGGGCCACTCTTCATGTTTGTGCCCGGACGATGTCACACTATCAATCGTCACACATTTGACCTCCAGCAATAAGTGCAACCAGAGTAGCAACCCTGCTGTCCCCCACCCCCAAGCATCCAATTTCAAATCCTTGTCCTCGTAATTAAATCCCTTCCTAACGACGCATCTCCTGAGCTTTGCATCCTATCATTAGTCTTACTTCCCCTCTCGCACCCTTCGTAAGAAAACATAAGAACATAAGAAATAGGAGCAGGAGTAGGCCATTTGGCACTTGAGCCTGCTCCGCCATTCAATAAGATCATGGCTGATCATCGACCTCAACTCCACTTTCCCGCCTTATCCCCACAACCCTTGACTCCCCTGTAGCTCAAAGATCTGTCTATCTCAACCTTGAATATATTCAATAACTCAGTCTGCAGAGTCCTCTGGCTCTGTGCATCCTCCCCTCTCTTCACCCCACCATTGGTTTCTGGAACTTAAACCCCTCTGCCTACCTACTTCTAAGAATATAAGAACATAAGAAATAGGAGCAGGAGTAGGCCAATTGGCCCCTCGAGCCTGCTCCGCCATTCAATAAGATCATGGCTGATCTGATCCTAACCTCAAATCTAAAGAACACAAGAAGTAGGAGCAGGACCCGGCCACTCAGCCCCTGGGCCCGCTCCGCCACCCACAGGGCCTTGACCGATCCGAACTCAGCCTCGTGTCCAATTTCCTGCCCGCTCCCCATAACCCCGAATTCCCTTTACTTCTAGGAAACTGTCTATTTCTGTTTTAAATTTATTTAATGATGTAGCTGTGCCCTCTTTTAAAAAAAATACTTATTGAAACCCATCCTTTCAACCAAACCTTCAGTCACCTCTCCACAGCCCTCTTCCTTGGCTTGGCATCTGTTCCTCTTCGTATGTCGTTGTGAAGCATCTGCGGGCAGTTTGTTTGTTAAAGGCTCTATATAAATGTGGAGAGAATGGGAAATAGTTTGGTCTTTTAGAGTTCTTTACAGTGGGAGTCAGTGTGAGATGGTTGGAGCTGTTGGCTTTACGTAGCGAGAGTTAATGAGAAATAGTTTGGTTCATTGGAATTTTGTGCAGTGGGAATGAATGGCTTTGTCTGATTGAATTCTGTACATGGGAGTGAATTTGAAATGGTTGGGTCAGTTTGACTTCTGTACCGTAGGAGTGAACCATAACAAATTACTTGCTGAAGTGCGGTTCTCACTCCTATTTAATGCTCGTGATCCTGATCTGAATATTGGTTGGAAAAAGGCAGGTGTTCAAATGGAGTAAAAGAGATGATTTTTTGGCCATTGAAGTACCTGGCGGCTGTTTCTAAAATTTGTAATCATTATGTTCTGTGTGCACCTCCCCACTCTGATTTGCCTTTTACCTCTAGTTTGGTGCAAATGAGTTTTTTAGTTATTTATTTAGTCAGCAGAGTCCTGTTCCTCAGCTCACCTGTAGCCCTCCTGCTCCTGACACGCTAGCTGGACGAGCTCTATTTCTTCCACTGTCCCGCTGCTGACAGAATGCGTGGTGCTTCACAGAGAGAGGAAACTAGGGAAGACCAGAGAGAAAATCAGCCCGTACTCCTGAGTGCTGCATCAACAGCACTATTGGTAGCAATCTGAAAACTCGTGCTCGCCCACATTTTGATCAGAAAATCATGGACAGCCCTGGAAGGGCAGAAGATGTAAAAGAACAGGGAGAAAAGTAGGGGTGGAGAGGAAAATATGTGTGAATAGACAGTCGTAACATTATGGAATAATATTAATTCTGCCATTTGTCCTGAAATGTGTACTTTATTCAGTGAAAGTCTCTTTTTTGTCCGTTCTAAATATTTTCTGCAATTCTTTTTGATGGGAATACCATTTGACAGAGCCTGTGCCTATAAGAATGTGTATATTGTACCAGTGGTCATGTACCTCCATATTGTGAATTGCAAGAATTTCTAAGGGCTTGTCCAGGGTCTTGGCAGTAAGCATGTCGAGCATTGTGTGTGAATATTGTGCCTTTCAGATTCTGGTAGTCGGTGAAGATGGCTCCTTCATGGTTAAATCTCCCAAGACTCACATCTGCGAGCAATGCAGCGCAGCTTTCCGGACTAACTACCACCTGCAGAGGCACATCCTCATCCACACAGGTAGAACACAAGGACCATGGCGTGTACAGAGCTCACAGTAAGATAAAGAATGTGCACACTTTCAGAAGAAAATACCACTGCAGCCAAACTCTTGTTACAGATATCAGAAGACTATTAAGGCCCCTACTGTTTAATAAGAACTCTTTTCTTCTTTAAGGTTTGAATAGTGGGGTTTTTTGAGTATTCATAAACTGGTTTTCTTTGATCATGAAATGAGCACATGTTTAAATTTTTCTCCCTCCAATTTTCTGCTCTCTTCCTCCCAATGAAGTCACGAGGGTTATAGCTCCACAGGTACCTCATCCAAGTGGCTATCCTACTTGTGTTAGCCTAAACAGTGAATGTCAGCAGGTTATTTTAGCATGGCAGAGCCCATTCCGTCCTTGTTAGACATGGAGGCATACACGCTTTCCAGCAGGGTCATTGGGTAGTGATTGGGATCAGGAACCCTGGCTAATGAGCCTTTCACCCTGGGACAATGAAACCAGTTGTAGGGCTCCAACTGCTACCCTGGCTGAAATCAGCTCACACAACACATACTGGGGACCAAATTTGGGTGGTGTACTTACCAGCTGAACCATCAATGGAGTTTTTTAATTGCATTCTTGAGAAAACCCCAGTAAGTATTCTCTGGTGTGGTAAATATTTTGACATTTTTGAACTGAAGTTTTAGGAAGTGGATACATATCACATAAATCTCCTCGTGCAAGTCGGGCCTTCACACAGGTTTCCGTGACCTGGGAACCTGGGCTCTGACTTACACACGGGTGTGATGGATGTATATGTGGCCAGCTGGCATTAAAACTGTGTGTGACTTTTACACTGCTGAAACCAGTACACACTGGCTTTTACTCTTTGATTTTGTAAATCATTTGGTTCAGTTCAGCCTTTATAGGTGTAGGGTGCAAATTTCAAATGCATTTTCAAACTACAGAAAATAAACAGATGACCATGCCTTTTTTTCTCCCCTCTTCTGAACATGCTGCCTCTTGTTGGGAGTACGGTTCCGCAGATGTCAGCCGCCCTCCAGTATCTCGATCAACTGGCCAGTCCTCTGGTGTAAGTGTAGACAGTCTGTGTCACCGGACTGTTTGACTGAGGGGGGTGGGGGGGGGGTGGGGATATCACAGCTGAGCCCCATCCTGCCCTCATTTGAAGTCCACACTTTTCAGTATGTGTTACTGGGCTGTGATCCGGAGAGGGAACCCTGGCTGTTCCCCTCCTCCCTCCCCCATCCCTAGCTCAGGAATGCTGCAGCTCCGACAACCACCCCAGCTGAGGTCAGCTAACTAAGCACAGACAAGAGGATTTGAACCTGGGACTTTCCTTGTCTGTTTGGCTTGGTGATGTGTTAAACAGTGAATTTGCCAATTGATCAGGCTCAAGGGGCTACTCCTGTTTCTATGATCCATGGGTGGAACTGATCCTACTTTTTCAACAACACTCTAAATCAGTGAGTTCCTTTGACTGTTATGTTCAATTTCAAAAGGCCAACTGCTGAACACAGTGGTGCATTGTGTAACCTGCCTCTTGTTTCAAACTTGGAGTGTAAGGTTTTCAAAGTACTCAGCAACAGATTTTACCATCACATGATTCTGTGCCTTCAATCTGCTGGCATCAGATCCATTCCTTATTATGTATCGAAGCATCATGTAACAAATTGGATCGAAATATTTTTCTAACCCTGTAACCTGTCAAAAACGAAGCCCAAACTCAATCTGAATGCAGCTGTGAACTGGGGAAGTTCAGTGTACCAAGTGGTTTGTACACAGGTTCTGTTGTAACAAGGTTTGACTGTAAGTTGAATTCACTTTGGGCCGTTGTTTCTTTTCAGTAACTTGGCGCCAACCTGAATACTTTGTAGAAGTGAAGTAACCTGCAGCTAATTGCTTGCACTGATGTGTATTCTGCTCGATTTATAAGTAGATGCAGATTAGTTTTAAAAAAAAAATGGAAATACTAGGTATATGCAGGATAGCAAGAAACCAAAAAGGGGCAACTTGCTGTTGTTAATTATGATGCACATACAGAAGTTTGAGTATTCTGGTAAAATATGTGTAATCTTTCAGTAACCCTGACCCTTCTAAGACAAGAGCGCACCATTTACATTCCTATCAAACATAATATATGAGAATTACCAAAAATAAGATTAGAAGCCATAGAGCCTTGGGCAGAAAGGGAAAAAACGGTGTTAATTATGCTGAAGAGTTGAAGCTTACCAGCACTGTTATAAAACATAAAAGATGGTTCTCATGAGGTGCCATCACCAGAAACCTTTCATCATCTTAGTCTTGTAAAACACACTGATCCATTTGTTCCTCTCTGAAATATTGAACATAACTCACCATATTCACCAAACCTTACTTATAACATCAACTTAAACGTCAGTCGTTTTTTTTGATTTGTTCTCAGGATGTGGGCAACACCACATTTACTGCCCATCCTTAGTTACCCTGAGGGCATGAAGAGTCAACCACGTAGTGTGAGACTAGAGTGACGTGTAGGCCAGACTAGGTAAGGACGGCAGGTTCCCCTCCTTGAAGGACGTTAGTGAACCAGTTGAATTTTTACAGCAATCTGGCAGCTTTTCCTGGTCGTTTACCGGGTGCCAACACACAAATTACCAGATTTATTGAATTCAATTTCATAACTTACCCGGGTGGGATTTGAACTCATGACCTCTGGCTCGCTGATCCAGTACCAGAACCACTGCATGACCATACCGTCTAGTAAGTATTAAACTGACCCGCTTTTGATTTAGTTCACTCAACAATTTGTTTTTCATAAGTTTATTAGCAGACAAGTCAAAATTGTGGGCCTGTTTCAACAGTGAATGGCAGATGCATTGGCATTTTCACTTCTGATTTGCATTGGCCAGATGAATTTTGAATTTTCTTAATTTGAAAAACGATGTGATGGGCCAGGGCACAGAGAGCCGGATGCAACGAAGGTAAAAAGAGCAAGGGAGAATATCAAAGGCCCAATTTAACCTCCCATGACCGACAAGAACGCGGCGTGCAATGGGTTAAAATAGAGGCAGCGTCCTTCCCTCTGGAAGTATGCCACACTCGTCTCGTGCCACCAGGCCCCAGGAGTTGGGCCTAAGCTGTGGTAATGAGGCCCAGGAGTTAAAATGGTTCGGGCCTCACAAGCCTTCCTCTCGCCCCCATGCTCTCCTTTCGCCCCTTCGCTCTCCTATAGACCCCTCGCTCTCCTCTCCCCCCTCACTCTCCTCTCCCCCTCACTCTCCTCTCCCCCCTCACTCTCCTCTCCCCCCTCACTCTCCTCTCCCCCCCTCGCTCTCCTCTCCCCCCCCTCGCTCTCCTCTCCCCCCCTCGCTCTCCTCTCCCCCCCTCTCTCTCCTCTTCCCCCCTCGCTCTCCTCTTCCCCCCTCGCTCTCCTCTCCCCCCCTCGCTCTCCTCTCCCCCCTCGCTCTCCTCTTCCCCCCCTCGCTCTCCTCTTCCCCCCCTCGCTCTCCTCTCCCCCCCTCGCTCTCCTCTCCCCCCCTCGCTCTCCTCTCCCCCCCTCGCTCTCCTCTCCCCCCTCGCTCTCCTCTCCCCCCTCGCTCTCCTCTCCCCCCTCGCTCTCCTCTTCCCCCCCTCGCTCTCCTCTCCCCCCCTCGCTCTCCTCTCCCCCCCTCGCTCTCCTCTCCCCCCTCGCTCTCCTCTCCCCCCTCGCTCTCCTCTCCCCCCTCGCTCTCCTCTCCCCCCTCGCTCTCCTCTCCCCCCTCGCTCTCCTCTCCCCCCCTCGCTCTCCTCTCCCCCCCTCGCTCTCCTCTCCCCCCTCGCTCTCCTCTCCCCCCTCGCTCTCCTCTCCCCCCTCGCTCTCCTCTCCCCCCTCGCTCTCCTCTCCCCCCCTCGCTCTCCTCTCCCCCCCTCGCTCTCCTCTCCCCCCCTCGCTCTCCTCTCCCCCCCTCGCTCTCCTCTCCCCCCTCGCTCTCCTCTCCCCCCTCGCTCTCCTCTCCCCCCTCGCTCTCCTCTCCCCCCTCGCTCTCCTCTCCCCCCTCGCTCTCCTCTCCCCCATCGCTCTCCTCTCCCCCATCGCTCTCCTCTCCCCCCTCGCTCTCCTCTCCCCCCCTCGCTCTCCTCTCCCCCCTCGCTCTCCTCTCCCCCCTCGCTCTCCTCTCCCCCCTCGCTCTCCTCTCCCCCCCTCGCTCTCCTCTCCCCCCCTCGCTCTCCTCTCCCCCCCTCGCTATCCTCTCCCCCCCTCGCTCTCCTCTCCCCCCTCGCTCTCCTCTCCCCCCTCGCTCTCCTATCGACCCCTCGCTCTCCACTCCCCCCTCGCTCTCCTCTCCCCCCTCGCTCTCCTCTCCCCCCTCGCTCTCCTCTCCCCCCTCGCTCTCGCGCGCTCTCCCCCCCTCGCTCTCGCGCGCTCTCCCCCCCTCGCTCTCGTCTCTCTCCCCCCTCGCTCTCGCGCGCTCTCCCCCCTCGCTCTCGCGCGCTCTCCCCCCCTCGCTCTCCTCTCCCCCCCTCGCTCTCCTCCCCCCTCGCTCTCCTCTCCCCCCCTCGCTCTCCTCTCCCCCCCCCCCACGCTCTCCTCCCCCCCCCCCCCCCCCCCTCGCTCTCCTCTCGCCTCCATATGTTAACTGCAGATGTTCCTGCAGCAAATGGCACAGTTGTACATCCGGCTGGCTGCTGACCCGGAGCCAGTGTAGCCATTTCCACATGGTCATTGCCAGGTTGGTGCACCTCTGCCTGTAAATGTGGGTGGCAGGAACCTGCAGGTGGGTGCTGACTGCCGTTGGTGCAGTCTGACCTGCCTGGCATCGCATCATTGCTCCTGTTCACCTTCCTCTAAAGCAGGATTCCCATTGTCCCAAAATCGTAGATGTACCAATAAACTGGCAGTGCCAGAATACTTGGCACAAAGCTTCCTGACCAACTAAGTGGAATCAGGAAACAAACAAAAAAGTTTGAGTAGCGTAAAATGCAGCTACAAATCTTATTATAGGGCACCCAAGCAGCACTGAGTGCCCATTTTATATGGGTTGATAGATGGCTGAGTGCTGTACCAGTGTTATCACCAAAAAATTGGGTGAATGTCTTTGGGGCCTAATTTTAATATAATTGACTTCAAACTGGCAGGTACTGCTGGTGCCAGTGCAAAACTAGACTGGATAATTGAATGGGGGGAACTAGACTGGATAATTGAATGGGGGGATGGAAATGGGAGGAAATCTGTCTCAACATATCTAATCGGTTACCCCCACTTTACACCTGTTAATCAGACATAACTGATTGGAACATCGACCCTATTGTCTCTAGCGATCTTGTCATACTAACTGGCATGGATGTATGTACTCTGGTCTTGGACACATTCTGCAACAGAGCCCAGTTTGGACAGGAAAATGAGCCCATTAAGCAGGCCAAGAGACAGTCTAGGTGTACAGATGACACAAGTCTTAGGAGAATCAAAAGAATCAAGTGCTGGCCTGGATGGGCTGGGAGACTGCCTCGCTCTTGAGAGAAGGCCAAAGCATAGATCCCCGAGCCCAATCCTTCCCACCCGCTTGCTCAGGCTTGTTATCTAGTGAAGCTGACCCAGTCAAGCAGGTCCTGTATTCACGCAACATTTACAGTACTTTAAGAAAGGAGGTTTTGTTTGAAGGATCGTCTCTTGCTTGATTCAGTGGGTAATCTTCTGAAGCATTTGGATTGTGGAGGTAAGCCCTTCTGACACCATCAGAGCAGAATGCATTGCCATGCAGTGTGCGGCAGGCAATCACTCAGGGCGCAACCTTGGGAGCCCAAACAAAGAGTAAAGTAAGTTAAGGTTCGTTGCGATACCAGTGTGGACTTGATTCTGCTTTTTATAGTAGCCCAGTAAATTTGGATTAGAGAACATAGATGAGGCTACTGATTCCTCCATAACCTCTGAAGCATAGAAAGCTTGATTCAGGATTTTCCTTTATACAAAGCTTCATTTCAAACGTTTTGCATTTGTTTGACAAGGTAATTAAGGTAGTTTTGTGACGTATAAGGGACCAATTATACCCCCCTCCACCTTGTATTGTAAATTCACTGACATTTGAAAGCTTTACTCTCTACTTCTAGCACATAATATTCTGACATTTTTGCACAACTGGACATCTGTGCCGATAAAACTTGTGCTATCACTTTGTCAGCAGTGATATGAACTCAATAAATCCAGACTCAAACTACATTATTGTTTGTACAGTGTTAAAAGACACTGACTGTCCGTACAAATGCACTTTCCAGCAGGAGTCACGGAACAGTGATCAGGAGTGGCAACCCTGGCTAATTGTTTTCTCTCCTCCTCCCAAATCATGGGTACTGAGGCCAACTATAGCACCCCAATCAAGAATTGAACCAAAATATACTTTTGTGTAGCAAAAAAAACCATTTTGGATTTGAGAAGCAGCCAGAATTCATAGAATGATAGAGCACAGAAGGAGGCCATTCGGCCCATTGTGCCTGTGCTGGCTCTTTGGTAGAGCTCTCCAATTAATCCCAGTCCCCTGCTTTTTCATCTTCCAAGTATTTATCCAATTCCCTTTTGAAAGTTATTATTGAATCTGCTTCCACCGCCCTTTCAGGCAGCGCATTCCAGATCACAACAACTCGCTGCGTAATTTTTTTTCCTCATCTCCCCCCTAGTTCTTTTGCGAATCACCTTAAATCTGTGTCCTCTGGTTACCGACCCTTCTGCCACTGGAAACAGTTTCTCCTTATTTACTCTGTCTAAACCATTCATGATTTTGAACACCTCTATCAAATCTCCTCTTAACTTTCTCTCCTCTAAGGAGAACAACCCCAGCTTCTCCAGTCTATCCACGTAACTGAAGTCCCTCATCCCCTGGAACCATTCTAGTAAATCTCCTCTGCACCCTCTCCAAAGCCTTGACATTTTTCCTAAAGTGTGGTGCCCAGAATTGGACACAAGACTCCAGCTGGGGCCGAGCTAGTGTTTTATAAAGGTTTAGCATAACTTCCTTGCTTTTGTACTCGATACCTCTATTAATAAAGCCAAGGATCCCATTTGTATTTTAACAGCCATCTCAACTTGTCCTGCCACCTTCAAAGATTTGTGCACGAACACCCACAGGTCTCCTGTTCCTGCACCCACTTTAAAATTATACCATTTAGTTCATATTGCCGCAGCATTGTGCTAAGAATTGCTTACACATGGAAAACAACCACTTGATGAGGTTTTGGACGCTTGCTGGTGCCCATGGAGCTTTGGGTCTATATTGCTCAGTACCCCATTTACCCATTGAGTTATCGGAGGGAAATGGCAATTCAGCTGTTATGTTTTATTGTTGAGGATAGTTATGTGGGGGTGGTATTCATTTACATGTCCACTTACCATTAGCAAGTAAGCCCAGATTACCAACAGGGAAGGCAATCACATGGGAGGTAAATACAACCACTGGAACACGTCTCTCAATCCTGGCCAGTTCTTAAATTCATTTTCTTTTCTTTTGTCTAACCTAAGTGAACATTTTGGCTCAGTTCTTCAGTGAAATGAGCATTGTGACCTGGAAGGGGTGGGGGTGGCGGAGAGCTGACAGATGATGCATGGTTTTATTTGCGAGCAAACAGCTACTACTGTAAGAGAAAAGTGAAGACATTTTAATGTTAGCTTGTGCAGACTGTTATCAAGTCTGAACTGGCACAGCCAGAACCTGCTGGGTAAATGGCACTTAGTAAAGACTCTGGGTTTTATTGTTCAATTTTCTACCCACATTTCCCAAAGATTGCTGGCTTGTGCTAGGGTACAGTTCCAGCAGCACAGTCTGCCCTCCAGTACCTTGTCCAAATGGTCCCGCTTCATGTATGAGTATTGATTAGCTATTCAACCCTGGAAGGTATCACAGCTGAGCTTGATCCTGTCCTCACCCAACGTCTACACATCCACACTTCACTAGGCAGTGATTAGGAATGGGAACCCTGGCTGATTATTTCCCTCTCCCCTCCTCTCCATAATGGAAAGGTGCTGGGACCAGTTGTAGCACCCCAATAATGCTCTGGCACAAACTAGGGATTAACCTTGGTACCTTCTTCTGCTGTATGGCTCAGTTCCACACTAGGCAGTGCACTCGAGCGATCAATCGTTTCTGAAGATTCTTTTTAACACTGCACACACACAAATGGTATTTTTTTAAAACAGCATTATTGTCAATTACTGTAGAATTCCAAAACTTCCTCAAATTTTATGACGATATTAAACAAGCTCCAGCAGATCATATATTATTATGCCTCAGATGTGCTTCCTATATTAGCAGGAGTGTCTTGAACTGTAAAGCAGGAATTTGGCTTGTGTTGCCAATTATAAAGAACGAGCTGATGCAAGAGAGTTGCAGGCCACTAAATATGAATAAATAATCCCCGGCTTTGGTGCTTACAGTTGGCAGAGTTTCGAATGATTTCCACAGCCTTTTCCGTCAACATCTGGGGAGGGGACGTTTGTGAATGCTGCTTATATTTTTAGTAAAGGTTGTAAAGACAAGCTTTAGTAGAGCAACAAAAAGGGATACTGTCTCTCTATTTGAATTCCTTATTTAAAAAAAAAGAGAGTTGGGCTATGTTCAGCTCAGGAGCTTCATGGTAAGAAAGTATCTCGGGTCGCTTGCAGGACACCTTTGGAACAAATCCAACATTCACAGTTCTTAGCCAAGTAGCTTAGACTGCTAGGTTGAGAAGAATAATTTTAGAAATTTACATCCTGAGTGAGCTGAGGAGAAATTTGGATTTTGTTTTGCTTTTAGGTGAAAAGCCATATCAGTGCAGCCAATGTAGCATGCGATTTATCCAGAAGTATCTACTGCAGAGACATGAGAAGATACACACTGGTAAGTGAAATACCAGGAGCTTGTGCTGGTGACACGAGATAAACACAGTCTGTGAAACTCCTTAAAGAGACATTATCCCTTTTGTTGACCTAAAAAGGAAGAAAGCACAAGTGTCAAAGTATTCAAAAACAAACGCAGTATTTGTGTTGTCTGCTCCTTGCTTGCGAATACAAGGTGCATGCAGAAGCAGCGTGTCTTGGTTGGCCAATATTCAGGGTGAGATTTTAAATAACCTCCCAGTCGTTCTTTCTTCAGATCTCAGTTGTTGCAAAATATCAGATCATTTGAAACCCTTTGAGTAATGAAGGCGTCTTCACCTTTCAAACATGCGCCTCTTTTCTTTCACACAAGGTCCACAAAGGTTATTTTTTGCAGACGTGTATTATGGCATGGATTTGGGGAAATGTAAAGGACTAAAAATCTTCACATTATTCATTGAAGATACCAAAAACTTTTTTTTAAAACATCTTGCATTTTGATCTTGGTGCAGAACTGCTCCTGTAACCTTCAAACGGTTTGATAAATTCACATTATCCTGTCACAAATAGCCACCATGCATGGCTATAGATATTATGTCCAAGTTTATTTTTAGCAAAAGTAGCATAGAGCTTACTAAATGGGATCGTTGAAGAGATACCATTTTAGAGTTTTGTTCTACAGCCTAGGTAAGCAAAGAAAGAGGGATACTGTCTCTTTAGTTTCTTACCCTAACCACAAACTGTTCTATTGCTCGTTTCCCATTATGACATGTTAAAATGAAGGCTATTGAATAAGAATCTGTTATCCATAATACACTATGACACTGTAATACCCCCGGGACACTCACTGAGACAGTGTAATACCCCCGGTACACGCACTGTGACACTGTAATACCCCCGGGACACTCACTGTGACAGTGTAATACCCCCGGTACACGCACTGTGACACTGTAATACCCCCGGTACACGCACTGTGACACTGTAATACCCCCGGTACACGCACTGTGACACTGTAATACCCCCGGTACACGCACTGTGACACTGTAATACCCCCGGGACACTCACTGTGACAGTAATACCCCCGGGACACTCACTGTGACACTAATACCCCCAGGACACTCACTGTGACACTGTAATACCACTGTGACACTGTAATACCCCCGGGACACTCACTATGACAGTAATACCCCCGGGACACTCACTGTGACAGTAATACCCCCGGGACACTCACTGTGACAGTAATACCCCCGGGACACTCACTGTGACACTAATACCCCCAGGACACTCACTGTGACACTGTAATACCCCCGGGACACTCACTGTGACAGTAATACCCCCGGGACACTTACTGTGACAGTAATACCCCCGGGACACTCACTGTGACACTGTAATACCCCCGGTACACGCACTGTGACACTGTAATGCCCCCGGGACACTCACTGTGACACTGTAATACCCCCAGGACACTCACTGTGACGCTGTAATACCCCCGGGACACTCACTGTGACACTGTAATACCCCCGGAACACTCACTGTGACAGTAATACCACCTGGGACACTCACTGTGACAGTAATACCCCCGGGACACTCACTGTGACACTGTAATACTCTCGGGACACTCACTGTGACATTAATACCCCCGGGACACTCACTGTGACAGTAATACCCCCGGGACACTCACTGTGACACTGTAATACTTCCGGGACACTCACTGTGACAGTAATACCCCCGGGACACTCACTGTGACACTGTAATACCCCCGGGACACTCACTGTGAGAGTAATACCCCCGGGACACGCACTGTGACAGTAATACCCCCGGGACACGCACTGTGACAGTAATACCCCCGGGACACTCACTGTGACAGTAATACCGCCGGGACACTCACTGTGACACTGTAATACCCCCAGGACACACACTGTGACAGTAATACCCCCCGGGACACTCATTGTGACTGTAATACCCCCGGGACACACACTGTGACAGTAATACCCCCCGGGACACACACTGTGACAGTAATACCCCCCGGGACACTCATTGTGACTGTAATACCCCCGGGACACTCACTGTGACTGTAATACCCCCGGGACACTCACTGTGACAGTAATACCCCCCGGGACACTCATTGTGTCTGTAATACCCCCGGGACACTCACTGTGACACTGTAATACCCCCGGGACACTCACTGTGACAGTAATACCCCCCGGGACACTCACTGTGACTGTAATACCCCCGGGACACTCACTGTGACAGTAATACCCCCGGGACACTCACTGTGACTGTAATACCCCCCGGACACTCACTGTGACAGTAATACCCCCGGGACACTCACTGTGACTGTAATACCCCCGGGACACTCACTGTGACTGTAATACCCCCGGGACACTCACTGTGACTGTAATACCCCCGGGACACTCACTGTGACACTGTAATACCCCCGGGACACTCACTGTGACAGTAATACCCCCCGGGACACTCATTGTGACTGTAATACCCCCGGGACACTCACTGTGACACTGTAATACCCCCGGGACACTCACTGTGACAGTAATACCCCCGGGTCACTCACTGTGACTGTAATACCCCCGGGACACTCACTGTGACAGTAATACCCCCGGGACACTCATTGTGACTGTAATACCCCCCGGACACTCACTGTGACAGTAATACCCCCGGGACACTCACTGTGACTGTAATACCCCCGGGACACTCACTGTGACTGTAATACCCCCGGGACACTCACTGTGACACTGTAATACCCCCGGGACACTCACTGTGACAGTAATACCCCCGGGACACACTACTGTGACATTAATATCCCCGGGACACTCACTGTGACAGCAATACCCCCGGGACACTCACTGTGACACTGTAATACCCCCGGGACACTCACTGTGACAGTAATACCCCCGGGACACTCACTGTGACAGTAATACCCCCGGGACACTCACTGTGACAGTAATAGCCCCGGGACACTCACTGTGACAGTAATACCCCCGGGACACTCACTGTGACTGTAATATCCCCGGGACACTCGCTGTGACACAGTAGTCCCCCCGGGACACTCACTGTGACAGTAATACCCCCGGGACACTCACTGTGAAGGTAATACCCCCGGGACACTCACTGTGACAGTAATACCCCCCGGGACACTCACTGTGACAGTAATACCCCCCGGGACACTCACTGTGACAGAAATACCCCCGGGACACTCACTGTGACACTGTAATACCCCCGGGACACGCACTGTGACACTGTAATATCCCCGGGACACTCACTATGACAGTAATACCCCCGGGACACTCACTGTTACACTGTAATACCCCCGGGACACTCACTGTGACAGTAATACCCCCGGGACACTCACTGTGACACTGTAATACCCCCGGGACACTCACTGTGACAGTAATACCCCTGGGACGCTCACTGTGACAGTAATACCCCCGGGACACTCACTGTGACACTGTAATACTCCCGGAACACTCACTGTGACACTGTAATACCCCCGGGACACTCTCTGTGACAGTAATATCCCCGGGACACTCACTGTAACAGCAATACCCCCGGGACACTCACTGTGACATTGTAATACCCCGGGACACTCACTGTGTCTGTAATACCCCCGGGACACTCACTGTGACACTGTAATACCTCTGGGCCACTCACTGTGACAGTAATACCCCCGGGACACTCTCTGTGACACTGTAATACCCCCGGGACACTCACTGTGACAGTAATACCCCCGGGACACTCACTGTGACAGTAACACCCCCGGGACACTCACTGTGACAGTGATACCCCCGGGACACTCACTGTGACACTGTAATACTCCCGGGACACTCACTGTGACAGTAATACCCCCGGGACACTCACTGTGACAGTAATACCCCCGGGACACTCACTCTGACTGTAATACCCCCGGGACACACTGTGACACTGTAATACTCCCGGGACACTCACTGTGACACTGTAATACCCCCGGCACACTCACTGTGACACTGTAATAACCCCGGGACACACACTGTGACAGTAATACCCCCGGGACACTCACTGTGACACTGTAATACTCCCGGGACACTCACTGTGACAGTAATACCCCCGGGACACTCACTGTGACACTGTAATACTCCCGGGACACTCACTGTGACAGTAATACCCCCGGGACACTCACTGTGACACTGTAATACGCCCGGGACACTCACTGTGACACTGTAATACCCCCGGGACACTCACTGTGACACTGCAATACCCCCGGGACACTCACTGTGACAGTAATACCCCCGGGACACTCACTGTGACAGTAATACCCCCGAGACACTCACTGTGACAGTAATACCCCCGAGACACTCATTGTGACACTGTAATACCCCCGGGACACTCACTGTGACAGTAATACCCCCCGGGACACGCACTGTGACAGTAATACCCCCGGGACACGCACTGTGACAGTAATACCCCCGGGACACTCACTGTGACAGTAATACCCCCGGGACACTCACTGTGACACTGTAATACCCCCGGGACACTCACTGTGACAGTAATACCCCCGGGACACGCACTGTGACAGTAATACCCCCGGGACACTCACTGTGACAGTAGTACCCCCGGGACACTCACTGTGACACTGTAATTCCCCCGGGACACTCACTGTGACAGTAATACCCCCGGGACACTCACTGTGACACTGCAATACCCCCGGGACACTCACTGTGACACAGTAATACCCCCGGGACACTCACTGTGACACTGTAATACCCCCGGGACACTCACTGTGACAGTAATACCCCCGGGACACACACTGTGACAGTAATACCCCCAGGGACACACACTGTGACAGTAATACCCCCCGGGACACTCATTGTGACACTGTAATACCCCCGGGACACTCACTGTGACAGTAATATCCCCGGGACACGCACTGTGACAGTAATACCCCCGGGACACTCACTGTGACATTGTAATACCCCGGGACACCCACTGTGTCTGTAATACCCCCGGGACACTCACTGTGACACTGTAATACCTCTGGGACACTCACTGTGACAGTAATACCCCCGGGACACTCACTGTGACATTGTAATACTCCCGGGACACTCACTGTGACAGTAACACCCCCGGGACACTCACTGTGACACTGTAATACCCCCCGGGACACTCACTGTGACACTGTAATACTCCCGGGACACTCACTGTGACAGTGATTCCCCCGGGACACTCACTGTGACACTGTAATACTCCCGGGACACTCACTGTGACAGTAATACCCCCGGGACACTCACTGTGACACTGTAATACTCCCGGGACACTCACTGTGACAGTAATACCCCCGGGACACTCACTGTGACACTGTAATACGCCCGGGACACTCACTGTGACAGTAATACCCCCGGGACACTCACTGTGACAGTAATACCCCCGGGACACTCACTGTGACACTGCAATACCCCCGGGACACTCACTGTGACACTGCAATACCCCCGGGACACTCACTGTGACAGTAATACCCCCGGGACACTCACTGTGACAGTAATACTCCCGGGACACTCACTGTGACAGTAATACCCCCGGGACACTCATTGTGACACTGTAATACCCCCGGGACACTCACTGTGACAGTAATACCCCCCGGGACACGCACTGTGACAGTAATACCCCCGGTACACTCACTGTGACACTGTAATACCCCCGGGACACTCACTGTGACACAGTAATACCCCCGGGACACTCACTGTGACACTGTAATACCCCCGGGACACTCACTGTGAAGGTAATACCCCCGGGACACTCACTGTGACAGTAATACCCCCGGGACACTCACTGTGACAGTAATACACCCGGGACACTCACTGTGACAGGAATGCCCCCGGGACACTCACTGTGACACTGTAATACCCCCGGGACACTCACTGTGACAGTAATACCCCCGGGACACTCACTGTGACAGTCATACCCCGGGACACTCACTGTGACAGTAATACCCCCGGGACACTCACTGTTACACTGTAATACCCCCGGGACACTGACTGTGACAGTAATATCCCCAGGACACTCACTGTGACAGTAATACCCCCGGGACACTCACTGTGACACTGTAATACTCCCGGGACACTCACTGTGACACTGTAATACCCCCGGAACACTCACTGTGACACTGTAATACCCCCGGGACACTCTCTGTGACAGCAATACCCCCGGGACACTCACTGTGACATTGTAATACCCCGGGACACTCACTGTGTCTGTAATACCCCCGGGACACTCACTGTGACACTGTAATACCTCTGGGCCACTCACTGTGACAGTAATACCCCCGGGACACTCTCTGTGACACTGTAATACCCCCGGGACACTCACTGTGACAGTAATACCCCCGGGACACTCACTGTGACAGTAACACCCCCGGGACACTCACTGTGACAGTGAAACCCCCGGGACACTCACTGTGACACTGTAATACTCCCGGGACACTCACTGTGACAGTAATACCCCCGGGACACTCACTGTGACAGTAATACCCCCGGGACACTCACTGTGACTGTAATACCCCCGGGACACTCACTGTGACACTGTAATACTCCCGGGACACTCACTGTGACACTGTAATACCCCCGGCACACTCACTGTGACACTGTAATAACCCCGGGACACTCACTGTGACAGTAATACCCCCGGGACACTCACTGTGACACTGTAATACTCCCGGGACACTCACTGTGACAGTAATACCCCCGGGACACTCACTGTGACACTGTAATACTCCCGGGACACTCACTGTGACAGTAATACCCCCGGGACACTCACTGTGACACTGTAATACCCCCGGGACACTCACTGTGACACTGCAATACCCCCGGGACACTCACTGTGACAGTAATACCCCCGGGACACTCACTGTGACAGTAATACCCCCGGGACACTCACTGTGACAGTAATACCCCCGAGACACTCATTGTGACACTGTAATACCCCCGGGACACTCACTGTGACAGTAATACCCCCCGGGACACGCACTGTGACAGTAATACCCCCGGGACACTCACTGTGACAGTAATACCCCCGGGACACTCACTGTGACACTGTAATACCCCCGGGACACTCACTGTGACAGTAATACCCCCGGGACACGCACTGTGACAGTAATACCCCCGGGACACTCACTGTGACAGTAGTACCCCCGGGACACTCACTGTGACACTGTAATTCCCCCGGGACACTCACTGTGACAGTAATACCCCCGGGACACTCACTGTGACACTGCAATACCCCCGGGACACTCACTGTGACACAGTAATACCCCCGGGACACTCACTGTGACACTGTAATACCCCCGGGACACTCACTGTGACAGTAATACCCCCGGGACACACACTGTGACAGTAATACCCCCAGGGACACACACTGTGACAGTAATACCCCCCGGGACACTCATTGTGACACTGTAATACCCCCGGGACACTCACTGTGACAGTAATATCCCCGGGATACTCACTGTGACAGTAATACCCCCGGGACACTCACTGTGACATTGTAATACCCCGGGACACTCACTGTGTCTGTAATACCCCCGGGACACTCACTGTGACACTGTAATACCTCTGGGACACTCACTGTGACAGTAATACCCCCGGGACACTCTCTGT
Source organism: Squalus acanthias (assembly GCA_030390025.1). NCBI lineage: Eukaryota > Metazoa > Chordata > Chondrichthyes > Squaliformes > Squalidae > Squalus > Squalus acanthias. The sequence continues at coordinate 28,880,659 of CM059451.1, forward strand.
GACACTGTAATACCCCCGGGACACTCACTGTGACAGTAATACCCCCGGGACACTCACTGTGACATTGTAATACTCCCGGGACACTCACTGTGACAGTAACACCCCCGGGACACTCACTGTGACAGTAATACCCCCGGGACACTCACTGTGACAGTAATACTCCCGGGACACTCACTGTGACAGTAATACCCCCGGGACACTCATTGTGACACTGTAATACCCCCGGGACACTCACTGTGACAGTAATACCCCCCGGGACACGCACTGTGACAGTAATACCCCCGGGACACTCACTGTGACACTGTAATACCCCCGGGACACTCACTGTGACACAGTAATACCCCCGGGACACTCACTGTGACACTGTAATACCCCCGGGACACTCACTGTGAAGGTAATACCCCCGGGACACTCACTGTGACAGTAATACCCCCGGGACACTCACTGTGACAGTAATACACCCGGGACACTCACTGTGACAGGAATGCCCCCGGGACACTCACTGTGACACTGTAATACCCCCGGGACACTCACTGTGACAGTAATACCCCCGGGACACTCACTGTGACAGTCATACCCCGGGACACTCACTGTGACAGTAATACCCCCGGGACACTCACTGTTACACTGTAATACCCCCGGGACACTGACTGTGACAGTAATATCCCCAGGACACTCACTGTGACAGTAATACCCCCGGGACACTCACTGTGACACTGTAATACTCCCGGGACACTCACTGTGACACTGTAATACCCCCGGAACACTCACTGTGACACTGTAATACCCCCGGGACACTCTCTGTGACAGCAATACCCCCGGGACACTCACTGTGACATTGTAATACCCCGGGACACTCACTGTGTCTGTAATACCCCCGGGACACTCACTGTGACACTGTAATACCTCTGGGCCACTCACTGTGACAGTAATACCCCCGGGACACTCTCTGTGACACTGTAATACCCCCGGGACACTCACTGTGACAGTAATACCCCCGGGACACTCACTGTGACAGTAACACCCCCGGGACACTCACTGTGACAGTGAAACCCCCGGGACACTCACTGTGACACTGTAATACTCCCGGGACACTCACTGTGACAGTAATACCCCCGGGACACTCACTGTGACACTGTAATACTCCCGGGACACTCACTGTGACAGTAATACCCCCGGGACACTCACTGTGACACTGTAATACTCCCGGGACACTCACTGTGACAGTAATACCCCCGGGACACTCACTGTGACACTGTAATACCCCCGGGACACTCACTGTGACACTGCAATACCCCCGGGACACTCACTGTGACAGTAATACCCCCGGGACACTCACTGTGACAGTAATACCCCCGGGACACTCACTGTGACAGTAATACCCCCGAGACACTCATTGTGACACTGTAATACCCCCGGGACACTCACTGTGACAGTAATACCCCCCGGGACACGCACTGTGACAGTAATACCCCCGGGACACTCACTGTGACAGTAATACCCCCGGGACACTCACTGTGACACTGTAATACCCCCGGGACACTCACTGTGACAGTAATACCCCCGGGACACGCACTGTGACAGTAATACCCCCGGGACACTCACTGTGACAGTAGTACCCCCGGGACACTCACTGTGACACTGTAATTCCCCCGGGACACTCACTGTGACAGTAATACCCCCGGGACACTCACTGTGACACTGCAATACCCCCGGGACACTCACTGTGACACAGTAATACCCCCGGGACACACACTGTGACAGTAATACCCCCAGGGACACACACTGTGACAGTAATACCCCCCGGGACACTCACTGTGACACTGTAATACTCCCGGGACACTCACTGTGACAGTAATACCCCCGGGACACTCACTGTGACACTGTAATACCCCCGGGACACTCACTGTGACACTGCAATACCCCCGGGACACTCACTGTGACAGTAATACCCCCGGGACACTCACTGTGACAGTAATACCCCCGGGACACTCACTGTGACAGTGAAACCCCCGGGACACTCACTGTGACACTGTAATACTCCCGGGACACTCACTGTGACAGTAATACCCCCGGGACACTCACTGTGACACTGTAATACTCCCGGGACACTCACTGTGACAGTAATACCCCCGGGACACTCACTGTGACACTGTAATACCCCCGGGACACTCACTGTGACACTGCAATACCCCCGGGACACTCACTGTGACAGTAATACCCCCGGGACACTCACTGTGACAGTAATACCCCCGGGACACTCACTGTGACAGTAATACCCCCGAGACACTCATTGTGACACTGTAATACCCCCGGGACACTCACTGTGACAGTAATACCCCCCGGGACACGCACTGTGACAGTAATACCCCCGGGACACTCACTGTGACAGTAATACCCCCGGGACACTCACTGTGACACTGTAATACCCCCGGGACACTCACTGTGACAGTAATACCCCCGGGACACGCACTGTGACAGTAATACCCCCGGGACACTCACTGTGACAGTAGTACCCCCGGGACACTCACTGTGACACTGTAATTCCCCCGGGACACTCACTGTGACAGTAATACCCCCGGGACACTCACTGTGACACTGCAATACCCCCGGGACACTCACTGTGACACAGTAATACCCCCGGGACACACACTGTGACAGTAATACCCCCAGGGACACACACTGTGACAGTAATACCCCCCGGGACACTCATTGTGACACTGTAATACCCCCGGGACACTCACTGTGACAGTAATATCCCCGGGACACTCACTGTGACAGTAATACCCTCGGGACACTCACTGTGACATTGTAATACCCCGGGACACTCACTGTGTCTGTAATACCCCCGGGACACTCACTGTGACACTGTAATACCTCTGGGACACTCACTGTGACAGTAATACCCCCGGGACACTCTCTGTGACACTGTAATACCCCCGGGACACTCACTGTGACAGTAATACCCCCGGGACACTCACTGTGACATTGTAATACTCCCGGGACACTCACTGTGACAGTAACACCCCCGGGACACTCACTGTGACACTGTAATACCCCCCGGGACACTCACTGTGACACTGTAATACTCCCGGGACACTCACTGTGACAGTGATTCCCCCGGGACACTCACTGTGACACTGTAATACTCCCGGGACACTCACTGTGACAGTAATACCCCCGGGACACTCACTGTGACACTGTAATACTCCCGGGACACTCACTGTGACAGTAATACCCCCGGGACACTCACTGTGACACTGTAATACGCCCGGGACACTCACTGTGGCAGTAATACCCCCGGGACACTCACTGTGACAGTAATACCCCCGGGACACTCACTGTGACACTGCAATACCCCCGGGACACTCACTGTGACAGTAATACCCCCGGGACACTCACTGTGACAGTAATACCCCCGGGACACTCACTGTGACAGAAATACCCCCGGGACACTCATTGTGACACTGTAATACCCCCGGGACACTCACTGTGACAGTAATACCCCCGGGACACGCACTGTGACAGTAATACCCCCGGGACACTCACTGTGACACTGTAATACCCCCGGGACACTCACTGTGACACAGTAATACCCCCGGGACACTCACTGTGACACTGTAATACCCCCGGGACACTCACTGTGAAGGTAATACCCCCGGGACACTCACTGTGACAGTAATACCCCCGGGACACTCACTGTGACAGTAATACACCCGGGACACTCACTGTGACAGGAATGCCCCCGGGACACTCACTGTGACACTGTAATACCCCCGGGACACTCACTGTGACACTGTAATACTCCCGGGACACTCACTGTGACACTGTAATACCCCCGGAACACTCACTGTGACACTGTAATACCCCCGGAACACTCACTGTGACACTGTAATACCCCCGGGACACTCTCTGTGACAGCAATACCCCCGGGACACTCACTGTGACATTGTAATACCCCGGGACACTCACTGTGTCTGTAATACCCCCGGGACACTCACTGTGACACTGTAATACCTCTGGGCCACTCACTGTGACAGTAATACCCCCGGGACACTCTCTGTGACACTGTAATACCCCCGGGACACTCACTGTGACAGTAATACCCCCGGGACACTCACTGTGACAGTAACACCCCCGGGACACTCACTGTGACAGTGAAACCCCCGGGACACTCACTGTGACACTGTAATACTCCCGGGACACTCACTGTGACAGTAATACCCCCGGGACACTCACTGTGACAGTAATACCCCCGGGACACTCACTGTGACTGTAATACCCCCGGGACACTCACTGTGACACTGTAATACTCCCGGGACACTCACTGTGACACTGTAATACCCCCGGCACACTCACTGTGACACTGTAATAACCCCGGGACACTCACTGTGACAGTAATACCCCCGGGACACTCACTGTGACACTGTAATACTCCCGGGACACTCACTGTGACAGTAATACCCCCGGGACACTCACTGTGACACTGTAATACTCCCGGGACACTCACTGTGACAGTAATACCCCCGGGACACTCACTGTGACACTGTAATACCCCCGGGACACTCACTGTGACACTGCAATACCCCCGGGACACTCACTGTGACAGTAATACCCCCGGGACACTCACTGTGACAGTAATACCCCCGGGACACTCACTGTGACAGTAATACCCCCGAGACACTCATTGTGACACTGTAATACCCCCGGGACACTCACTGTGACAGTAATACCCCCCGGGACACGCACTGTGACAGTAATACCCCCGGGACACTCACTGTGACAGTAATACCCCCGGGACACTCACTGTGACACTGTAATACCCCCGGGACACTCACTGTGACAGTAATACCCCCGGGACACGCACTGTGACAGTAATACCCCCGGGACACTCACTGTGACAGTAGTACCCCCGGGACACTCACTGTGACACTGTAATTCCCCCGGGACACTCACTGTGACAGTAATACCCCCGGGACACTCACTGTGACACTGCAATACCCCCGGGACACTCACTGTGACACAGTAATACCCCCGGGACACTCACTGTGACACTGTAATACCCCCGGGACACTCACTGTGACAGTAATACCCCCGGGACACACACTGTGACAGTAATACCCCCAGGGACACACACTGTGACAGTAATACCCCCCGGGACACTCATTGTGACACTGTAATACCCCCGGGACACTCACTGTGACAGTAATATCCCCGGGACACTCACTGTGACAGTAATACCCCCGGGACACTCACTGTGACATTGTAATACCCCGGGACACTCACTGTGTCTGTAATACCCCCGGGACACTCACTGTGACACTGTAATACCTCTGGGACACTCACTGTGACAGTAATACCCCCGGGACACTCTCTGTGACACTGTAATACCCCCGGGACACTCACTGTGACAGTAATACCCCCGGGACACTCACTGTGACATTGTAATACTCCCGGGACACTCACTGTGACAGTAACACCCCCGGGACACTCACTGTGACACTGTAATACCCCCCGGGACACTCACTGTGACACTGTAATACTCCCGGGACACTCACTGTGACAGTGATTCCCCCGGGACACTCACTGTGACACTGTAATACTCCCGGGACGCTCACTGTGACAGTAATACCCCCGGGACACTCACTGTGACACTGTAATACTCCCGGGACACTCACTGTGACAGTAATACCCCCGGGACACTCACTGTGACACTGTAATACGCCCGGGACACTCACTGTGACAGTAATACCCCCGGGACACTCACTGTGACAGTAATACCCCCGGGACACTCACTGTGACACTGCAATACCCCCGGGACACTCACTGTGACAGTAATACCCCCGGGACACTCACTGTGACAGTAATACCCCCGGGACACTCACTGTGACAGAAATACCCCCGGGACACTCATTGTGACACTGTAATACCCCCGGGACACTCACTGTGACAGTAATACCCCCCGGGACACGCACTGTGACAGTAATACCCCCGGGACACTCACTGTGACACTGTAATACCCCCGGGACACTCACTGTGACACAGTAATACCCCCGGGACACTCACTGTGACACTGTAATACCCCCGGGACACTCACTGTGAAGGTAATACCCCCGGGACACTCACTGTGACAGTAATACCCCCGGGACACTCACTGTGACAGTAATACACCCGGGACACTCACTGTGACAGGAATGCCCCCGGGACACTCACTGTGACACTGTAATACCCCCGGGACACTCACTGTGACAGTAATACCCCCGGGACACTCACTGTGACAGTCATACCCCGGGACACTCACTGTGACACTGTAATACCCCCGGTACACGCACTGTGACACTGTAATACCCCCGGGACACTCACTGTGACAGTAATACCCCCGGGACACTCACTGTGACAGTCATACCCCGGGACACTCACTGTGACAGTAATACCCCCGGGACACTCACTGTGACACTGTAATACTCCCGGGACACTCACTGTGACACTGTAATACCCCCGGAACACTCACTGTGACACTGTAATACCCCCGGGACACTCTCTGTGACAGCAATACCCCCGGGACACTCACTGTGACATTGTAATACCTCTGGGCCACTCACTGTGACAGTAATACCCCCGGGACACTCACTGTGACACTGTAATACTCCCGGGACACTCACTGTGACACTGTAATACCCCCGGAACACTCACTGTGACACTGTAATACCCCCGGGACACTCACTGTGTCTGTAATACCCCCGGGACACTCACTGTGACACTGTAATACCTCTGGGCCACTCACTGTGACAGTAATACCCCCGGGACACTCTCTGTGACA